>JAWPHD010011083.1:0-87121 GCA_037043455.1 Cyrtodaria siliqua
TGTAGTAATTGAACGATTTAACAGAACATTAAAAGAGAGGATGTGGAAATATTTTACAGCAAACAATACAAAGACACATTTAGATGTGCTACAGGCGATGGTTGATAAGTACAATAACACAAAACATCGGAGTATTAAAACGACACCGAGTGAAGCAAGTGAACAGGATAATAAAGGAATAGTGTACTTCAATTTGTTTGGAAATATGAAAATGAATAAAGCTTTGCCAAAGTACAAAATAGGAGACAAGGTTAGAATCAGTAAATATAAAAGAACGTTTGAAAAGGGGAATACGCCAAACTGGACGGAAGAAATATCTGTTATTGATGAAATTCAATATTCAAATCCTTTGACGTACATAATAAACGATTTGAACAACCAAAACATTGATGGAAGCTTCTAGGAATTGGAAACGAATTGGAAATGTTAAAAGCTGATCAACAAATATTCAGAATTGAAAAGGTTATACGACGTGATTATAAAAACAAACAAGCACTAGTTAAATGGAGAGGTTGCAATGAGGATTTTAATAGTTGGGTACCGTTTAAGAATATTTAAGACATAAAAGTGCGTTAAAGATATGAAAATATAATATATTACTATATTATTAATGGAACAAATATGTGTAGAAAAGGTATGCAAACAACTTGAAGAGTTAAAAAATAAATATCGAAAACTATTGCTATTAGGTAAGCTAGGTCAAGTAAAATATGATGTGATTTCTAGATACTAAGAAAAGCCAATTAAACAAACAAAAGTGATTACTATTGGAAATGGATTATTATCTTAAAAAACTTGATGAAAACAGGGAAAAACTTCTCAATTTGAAATGTAAAATATGTGCTTGCAGAAACACAAAATATTCTATGATGGACTGAGATATGTATAGTGATGACGAGGATGATTGTCCTGTTCCTTCCGACTTTGTTTGACTGCATTAAAACCCTTTTTACTGCTTATTTTGAAATCTGGTTAGTCACTTGGCTGGAAGCGTCCACCTGTTTAGATTTGAAAATAGTTAAAATAAAGTAACAAGTCATATTATCAATTATCCTACGAGTAGTATAGAAACCGTGGGTACTGGAGGAGTTTTCTTCCGAGGGGGGTATGCAAAACGAGTTTTAAATGTGTTTAGGGGCTTGGTAACACAGCATCACCTCGGCTTGTAACTGATTGTTGTTTCCGATCAGTTTTCCGGCGATTTTAGCTTGTTATTCATGCTGTAACAAGCAAATCTACCATCTTGGGGGACACAGAGGAAAAACTGTGCTGGTACCCCCAGTTTCTATACTACTATCGCACTGTTAACTGACAATCTTACTTAACGTTTACTTGTACAATTATGAATACATTTATAATGACACTTCAGTATACAGCGATAATGTACACCGTTTCATTATATACTACTCAACATTTGCTAAGGATCACTTCTATTCTTCCATATAATTTTATTAGAAATCAATTCACAATAACGATATTAATTTCATTGATACTTCAACAATTCCACAATTTGAATCAAGTCGTGAGATCACATGACCATACACTGCCCTAAATAATTTCACGTAAAATAGAAATAATGCTATTTTTTTCACCAAGAAATTTAGACAGCACAAAATCGATCCTTAGCAAATTTTGAGTAGTTTATTATGAATGTTGTTGATTGAACAGGACTCAAACATGATTAGCCGGTTTTGCAAATGACCACCGTATGTGTGAAGTAAAACAAAATGTAACATTTGCAGTTTAAATAGTTGTAATACATTTCCGAATTTAAGTTTGGATAACCATAATACACTTGACAGTTGTCGTACACATACTACATGTAATAAATAAAGGATCTTAAACGAGTTCCCATTTCATATAAGATTTATGAAACGAGTTATGAATTTTTCAGTTACTAAAGTGGGACGGGCAGAAGGACGTAATGGCGGAAGGACAAAGCGGCGACTATATGCTCCCCCGAAATTTCGCGGAGCATAAAAAGCATACCGGAGACCTAGATTACGAAGCAATTATATTTACTGTTACTATAAAATAAATTCAAAAAATAGAAAATCAAAATAATATACGCTTTAATTATGCGGGTAAACAAGCAAATGTATACTTGGTATATATCGAATAAAGGGGAAGAGACTTGCGACTTGTTATTAATTACTGAAAAAAGAAGAAACAAATATTTCGTATGGATGCAGGATTTTACCAGGGTTATATTTAATCAAACATTACATGAGGGAAAAAATGCTTTTGTAAAATATCTTTAAAGTGTTTTACAAGTGTTTTGCAACAGAAAATGTTATAGAAAAGCTCAAACCTTACTTGGCTTACACATAACGGCAAACAAGCAATAAAAATGAAAAGTAAAAGAGAATGTTCGGTTTAAACATTACGGTAGCCAATTAATGGTTGTATTTGTTATATATGCTGACTTTGAAGCATTGACTGAAACAATTTCTTCAGTTTCTAACAATACTAGAAAGTTGTTTACGGAGGCATATCAAAAACACACTGATTCTGAATACGTTTAAAGTTGTTTGTTGTTATGGTGATTCATATTCTAAACCAGTTGAAACATATAGCGAACCAAACGCTATTGTTGTTTTTTTATAGAAAAAGTGTTTGATGAAGACAAATATTGCAAATTTAAAAAACTATGTTACAGCATTTTAAAAAACGATTTTACATGACAGAGTCACAAGTAAAACAATATATATGTGGAGAAATATTTGCGAACAACCAAGAACAGACAACCTTGGGACGACAACCTTCGGACGAAATACGGCAGGGCGCCTAGCTAGGATGAGAGACACATAAATCAAACGTATGCATTCACTTCCTAACAAGCTGCAATACTGTATCACTACATCATAACACATTTGTCTGGAGGCACAATTAATATATAAACGCATACATACATGTAAAGCTCATATGAGAGGAATCACATTAATTTTAAGGATTCAACCACACACACGCTATATTAAGACAGAGACAATGAAAGGTGCCGGATCACTAGGATACTGCGAATTCAGTAAATGTCATATATTAAAGGGAGATAATTTGAACTCACAACGGCAACTTTCGACATTTGGGATCTAAGAGATTCACATTCACAAAGCAGAATTATATATAAGGAGAAATATTTGCGACCAACCAAGGACAGACAACCTTCGGACGAACTACGGCAGGGCGCCTAGCTTTGATGAGAGACACAGAAATCAGACGTATGCATTCACAATAACAATATATGTAACGTTTCATTAATAAATGTTATTTGGGCGCCCTATATTAAACTATTGAATCAGTGAATTGGAGAACCAATCATGTTGGCGGGAAAACTCGGTGGTGCCACCAACATGTTCAAGAACCAGCTACTGCTTCCATCATCCACAAATTGTTGGGCTTAATTTTCAGAATACACTCTGCTGTAAGGATTTGCTAAATAAAACGATACATAGTATATACGAGTCCTATAGTTATCTGCACGAAATACCGTATATGAAGAGGACGATATTGGATTTTAGTATGTATTTAATGACCCTAATCATACAGAACAAGATACATTAAAAATAGCATTACCCAAGCTATTGTGTTTGTTATTCAGTGCCGTAATTACACAAAAAAATAGGCCATCTGAGATATGAGTGTTACGTTGGACGTAGGACAAATCATTTAGTACAAGCGTTGATTTTTCTACAAATTTACCGCAGTTGCCGTAGACTTAGTTTTATGATGATTCGCCGCAATCTTAATAAGCTTAAACAGATGTAAATGACAATATGCTACCGGTGACATTGCATCATACCTGAGAAGAAGCTGTTGCGTAGTGTTTAGCATGTTTGCACCTCGTCCCAGATGTCACCGGTTCGATTCCTGTTGGAGTCACTTCCGGGATGTTTCAAACGCACTCCCGTAGTACCTTACTCGGGAGAGGTTCTGTGAAAGAATGCCACCATCCCCTCTTTGGAGGGGGAAGTACGGCCGTCGGTTCCGTATGCAGGGAGCGTAATAGTATGTGCACCTTAAAGAGCTCGCTGAACTTCCGTGTTAAACACGCCGGTAAACGTTCCCCCGGAAACTGGCTGCTCATAATACTCGAAAGAGTATGTACAGAACAGTATATATTGTTATCGCATGCCTGAGAGTACTTTCGATTGTCTAAAGTCGTATGATATATTCAATACAGGAAAACGTAAGTGTACTGATATTTCGTATAACGGCACACTTTTCAACAAGTGTGCCGTTATACCAGATATCATACAAGGGGGCGTGGCTAGCGATAAAACAGTTAGAATATCCAACTTGGTGTTAGACGTATATATCATGAACATATCTCGGCTTACGCCTCGATATATTTCATGATATATGCTCGTAACACCGCGATGGACATTCTATAACTAATACATAAAAATGTGTTCTATTTTTAGCAACTGTAACCTAGCACGTCGTTTCAATGCAAATTGTTGACAGATGGACAACGGTCAATTTTGACTCCAGGGTCACTATGTGATATCCGGCCTACCTCTATTCGCGTTGGGTCTAGCCCATCCAGTTGGCCGGTTACCAGACTTCATTGTAAATGTGACGTCATTAGGTTACAACCGTCTGGCAATTTATAAAATAATGGTGATTATTACCAGCTGAGAGTCAAGCTAACGGTAATCTTTAAAAGCTACTGCAGTATCGATAATCTAAAATACAATGTTTAAATGAAAACGCATCGCACTTTAGTGATATAGATAGATGTTACGGCAAAGTCGGTGGTTGGGGAAATTTTAACCATGTGCGCGTTTTTATTTAGAACTCAGATGTTGAATGGTGCTTAAAGATTCAATTATTTTTTATTAAGTTCCGAAAAATGGTTTGTCGTAGGAACAAGGGTGGGGTGGGGGCCCTATAATCTGAGTGATGTGGGGGTGGGGAAGAGGGATTATGTTAAAAGGGGCCTGGGCGGCAGATTATATTTTGACTCCCACTCCACCCCCTTACTCCCCGCCCCCCCACCACCACCCCCCCCCCCCCAAAAAAAAAAAACAAAACAAAACAACAACAGTGTCCTGAAATTTTACAGACTAGTGGCAAAAAAATGCATTTTAATTAAGAAATAATAAATACGTACCTGTGTTTTATCGCTGAATAAAATACAGTTAGAAGTTCGGATAGTTGCGGGGTAATTAAATCACGAGTGCGTTAGCATCGGAACGATTCTATTCGATTCTAACACAACCACAACCCCATTGTTTACGCTATTGTGGGGGCACTATATATATTATCTCGGGAGGTCAGGGTAATCAGGCTGCTATGTTTACAGGCTGTTCCATTGGGCGCCCCCGTATGCAAAGTTCTGCGCGGTACTATATGCTTAAATACACTAGTATCACGTGACAAACAATTCAGTCATTACTTACGTCATATAGTTTGCGCTGTATGACGTCAAACGTTCTCAGCTTGTTCAAGAAGCTAATTAATGTTATATGTACTGATGCATATGATGGGTTTATATCGGGTGTGTGCAAGGTTTGGGAGCATGGCAAGTTTGTTGTAATTAACATTTCATTGATATTACTGTTGAGTTTGTCTTCGTGACGTATATTTACCAAGTGATGTCATGTGGCGCTTCCAACGGATGAAATATACGCGGGGAATTAATGGAACAGCTGTATTGTATCATCGAATAACATGCAGTGGTCTCTCTTATTTGTGTATATGAAAGACTGCGCAGGTCGTGTTATAATTAATGTTAAAAATAGAAATAAACACGATAATCCAGCCAGGAGACAAGTCAGAAAATACACTTGTACTCTGGTGAAAATGAGCAGATACACAAATATCGTCAATATACACAACTAAACGCATATCAACTGGAATTATTTTATTGTTTAAAATAAAAATAATAATGCCTTAAGAAACAAGACAGGAAAGAAATTTTCTTAGTTCAAGGCCTGAAACTCAGATTAAAATGCACATGTTATACTTCATATTGACAAACAGGTAAATAATGTGTATTTAAGTATTGATTCTCTAATTGTCGGAAAACCTGAGATTTTAACGACGGTAGTGGTTGGCAAATTTACCATAAACGCAAAGTGAATGAAAAATTTACCATGAAGCTATTTATGGTAAAGTTGCCATTTACTACCACCGTTCAAACCCCAATATTTACATTTCTATTGCATTGACCTTAAATGAAACACATTTATGTGCTTCATTTAATTCCCAGTGAACTAAAACTTTTACGTTTTGGGCAGAGCTAAAGCAAACAAGGTATAGCTTATTCGTTTGATTAACTTGAGAACTGTCGTAAGTTGCTATAAAAAAGCGTGCAAGGTTGGCAACGTCACTGTTACCAAGTACATAAAACGATTAAATTCAATATTTCTATATTTTTACGGGTAATGGAAAACATAAGCTAGTTTAAATTTAGCGAGAAGTGTCTCGGACTGCACACACTTTAAAGTAGCCTAATATTTTGCATAGTCTGTCGAAAGATCTAAATATTGAATTAAATCCTTAAAAAAATCAATTCTTCTCCAGTACATGCTTGTTAACATCCCTCTGCCAGGAAATATTTTCCTTTTTGCAGTGTTAAACAGTAGCTTCTTGAACATATATTTTTAATAGTGTATCAACACATTATCTAAGGTTATTTAGAGCCGCCCCAGACAGAGGAGAAGGATATATAGGAATCATATAACCTTCAATACACGGGACTGCCCACTTTATGTCCGGCACATCCTTGGCCGGGATAGTAAAGAGGCTTTGTCTAAAACGTTCTCGTCTCTCACAGCTACAGGTTTGTATCCCACTGTAGCTTGACTTGTCAAGTGAGAAAGTGTCAATAATCATGGACGGCTGGAGGTATATATTACTGGTTCTACCCAAGAAAAAAAATGGATCTGCTTCTACCACAAAAAAATAGACTAACATGTGCTAAATATGACGTAAACGTAACCCAACATTCAAACAGTTTATGTCCACATCAAAAAGACAAAGCTAAGAAATTAAACTCGTTCCCATGGGCACATTGTAACACTCAGTGGTGCAAGTAAGATCTCTAGATTCAAAGACTCCCATGCTGTGTCACAACCGTTTCAGAAATTAAGACGTTTTAGACAAATGCTATCAATAGCGTTTGCTGAATCGGTTATAAAACTGTGTTTTGAAAATATGTGTTTTTTTTGTTGTTGTTTTTAATATCTTTTATATTTTTCAGTGCCATTTCTGCCTTAATTAAGCTGCATCCTTAGATGTCCTGAATATTCAAGAATGTCCAAGAAAAGAATGTAGTATGCGTCAGTCTTCCATTGTTTGTGGTTGTTTATTACTGCGTTCTGCTTTAATAGTAGAACCCAGCATTAATTACCTGCAACGGATGGCTTGAACTTGCAACCGAACTTAAAAGGACTGGATGTACATGTACTATTAAAGAGGCGCAGTTATCTGTGGTTGATGGATACAAAAGTGGGAATAAGTGATGTACCAAACAATCAATTGTGGCCAGTGATCAGTTATATAGTAATTGATATTAAGTTATGACATTCCACAAGAGATCATTGCAAAACATAGAATTCTATTATCGCTGAAAACAAAAACAAAACATACAAGCTACTTAGTCAAGAATCAGTCGGATTACCACCATCTCAAAATAGTACAAAATAAACTCTTTTTTATATACAAGGAAAGTTACATTTTTTCGCGTACAATGCAGAGACGGGGAAGCGAACCCAAGCTGCATTCATCTAGTGACACTGGTGAGAAGTTAGTGTGTTCAAATACGTTACCCAGACATGATGTGATATTTTGTAGCGCATCCGTGGTTGAGAGGGTAAAGACGCTGCATTGGAAACATCTCAACGCTGCGGGTTTGAATCCCACTGGGAGCTTGACTTGTAAGTTTTGATTCTTATGTACGACGGGAAGTATACAGTATGTATCTTACATCTTCTAACCAGGAATAAGTGAGTGGTCTGCTTCCACCACTAAAAAATGTTGACCGTCATACATAGCCTAATATGTGCTGGAAAATGACATTACACGCCAAACAAACAAAAACGATTTAAGTTTTATTTCAATTGCCCTTAAAGCTGTACAGTCCTATTTTAACTGGTAATAATCCATGAATATGAATGTGTCACGTGTGAATTAGTTTCAAATCGACGAACACTCCAGAAGTCGGTATATAAGCAGAAATCGATTCGTAAAATTTCACATTTTTATTTAGCTTCCGTACAGGTAACATCGGTAAATAAACGGCTCCGGAATATATGTGATCACAAAATAGTTGCCCGGAACGGGATTTGAACCACAGCCTTGCACTTGTAAGTTTTAAAAGATGTACGCTTAACCACTAGACTACTGCTATTTATTGGTATGTTTTAGCATTTTTAATACTAAATAGGTATTACGTAATAGCAAGCGCACGCACACAAACTCATCAAGCGCTAAATAACAAGTCGAGATTTGGTTGATTTGAGGCGAAGTATTAGTTTCATATTGATAACATACATTATTACACAGGGCAATGTTAAATTACACGTGCGACAATATGGACTACATATTTATTGATCCATCCTTAAATGCGTTCAAATATGTTAAGTTATTTTGCCTCATAATATATGGTAGTTAGTATACTATTTTCTCCAGTAGCGTTGTAGTTCAGTGGATAGAGCACCGGACTTGAAATCTGAAGGTCGTGTGTTTGAGCCCCGAAAGAAGCTAACTTTGTTTTCTCTGTAAAAATTACTGTTACCTGTGTATAGGTACGAGGTGCACTAGTCAATGTATATACAGTAAATGATTTCCTGCGCAATATTTACTCGTTTAAATACCCGATTTCGACATGAGCTGGTGAAAATGAAGTTACAAATAAAGACACGCCTACAAAGAAAAAATCGATTGATATAGGGACTCTGTAGCTTTAAGAAAAATGTTCTTGTCTGGTCCATGTGGTAAGTAGCATACACATCTATGGGTCCTTTATTCAAGGTCATGCAGTTTTCATGTCCAGTCATACTCCTAAACCCCTTCTTCTTTTTTCGGGTAAATACCTAGGAACTTCATAGATCATAATTAGCTCTTAAAATAAAGACGCAACCTAATTTTTTTCTTTCCTATGTGTTTTCAATAGACCGTGTGTTGCACATTAAAGTAATGTTTACATGCTCAAGGTCAGTGTGAATACTGATGTACTTCTGGTGTTCATTCCAATAAGCTGTCCTACAATTTCAGATAATGAGATGAAACTGTTACCGTATCATTAATATATTGGGCGTGAACATCATTTAAGTTCAAGGTCAAGCATCTTTTACAAGACATTTTCCCTTGGCTTTGTCCGTCTGATTGGGATGGTAAATTAAAGGTCCAAACTACCAAAGGCTATCCTGCCTGCATGGTAAATAATTATTACAACCTTTCTGACAGTAAGAGTAGGGCAGGGTTTCAGCTAACCAGTAGGTCTTATTGCCTACTGACCGTTCCAAGTCGGTAACCCTGTCTTCACCACCCTTTCTGTTGTTTTTTGTCTCTTTCATTGTAGTTTCAAGTCCTTGTTTGCAGTACAGTGCGGACCTACGATGCCATTGCGTTCGGACGCTGTGGTTTCTATAGGACCCTATATATCATTTTTCATGATTATTTTTTATTCTTCGCCTCTCACTAAGGTGGCTCTAATAACCATAATGTGCTGATGATTGTTTTCATTTGCATTCCAGTGTTTTTTTAATGAGTTGAGCTCGCTATGAGGCAGTGCCTTATTCATATTATATTTATACTATTTAATTTGTTTGGGAATAATTGTTTCGTAATATTTTAACAGCATCCTTCGAACAAGTAACATTGCACTCGTTGAACTACTATGTACTGATATAAATACAAACGATAACGGTTCAGTTCTGGTGGAGTTGGCGTTTTAATAAAGAATTGTATAGGCATATAACGACTTTGAAATAAGTGTGTTTAAAGGAATTTCAGAGATGTGCTTGCTTTAATGTTAAAGATAAGAAATTTGAATTTCAAATACGTTTCTGTATTAAGTACTTGCCACCAGAATGCAATGCAAATGGTAGATATTCGAGGGAATTGTTGACATCTTACTAGCATTATATTTAGATCATATGATTTTGATATATGCATTTTTGCGGGGGACATTAACACAAGATGTGGAAATGAGTCTGAAATTGTTTCATGCTTGGATGACTTAAACTTGCCAACTCGAACAGTGCTTGATGAGAGAAGAAATCCGAGAGGTTCCATATTCACTGATTTTCTAAAAGATACAGAGTATTGTGAACTTAACGGTAGACTCACCCCGGAGATAAATAATTATACATGTAAATCCCGTAGAGGTCGGTCTGTTGGAGAATACGTGTTTGTGCCTGTGGAGCATTTTAATTGTTTTAAATATTTCCTGTTCTAACTGTTAGAGATCTCATCTACAAGTTTACTATTTTACCAGAACGACCAATGCCAGACCACTCTGTAATTGTCACGTGTCTGAAAAATTAGGTATTAATATTGATTTACATGACAAGCGTGATCATATTGTTAAAGTCAAAGACTCGGTACCAAACGATATAATGAACTTTAAGCATAATGTCAGAGATATTCCGCAAACTTTATTGAACAATGGGAATATAGCAATTTTAATAAACGATGCCATCGCACGTATTGAACATTTAAAAAATTCAAGAGAACAAGCCTTGACTTCACCAACCATTTTTGAGAATATTCTTAGACCAAGTACGCAAATTTCATTCACAAATATTTCTATAAGTTTAAATTATAAACATTCATTTCAAGCTGCTATGTATAAGTATGATACATATGTATAAATAGCAACTTCATACGATTGTTTATCTTTGAAGGTCGTGGAAATATTTGTGAACGAAATCTGAGTACTTGAGTCGAAGTCTAAGAATAGTTTGAAAAATGGTTGGTGAATTCCAGGCCAGGTTGATTCTATATATAATATACTATATAGAGGATCTGACATGAGTTGTCATTTCATACAAAATTTTATTAAACGAGTTCAGGAATTTGTTATTAAAGAGGCTCTACCTATATCTTTTTGTCCACCAGTTGATATAAACTTTACTTAATTATAAAGAGGACTATGAAAAAGGTAAATGGCAATAATTTCACCCCATGTAATATGCGTTTTGCTGGGGAAAACAGGATTGAAAAGATCGGATTTTTGAAATTGTATTCGTAATTGTTTTAGACAAGCCGATTGCGGAGATTATCCGATCGTATTCGTTTACAATCGGAACTGCCTCGTCGGATTGGCGAAGAATTCCGATTGATTCGTTTACTATCGGAACTGCCCCGAATATTTTGTTTTCATTCAACTGAATCGCATTGCGCATGTCCGAGAAAATCGTAAAAACTCGTAGTTCTCCGGTAGGAATAAACGGCAGGGCAGCATTTTATTCAAGATATTGTTTTGATCATAATTAATAATTTACAGAACTGGAATACGAACCATGTGTCTTCTTAGAATACTCATAAAATAGCTTTGTATACATATAAATGCAGTAATATTGAGTATTTAATATTTTACATTAAAAATCGCGTAGATATAGGTAGTGCCTCTTTAAGCGAGCCTGTGGCGAGCCTGTGGCGAGCTTAATAACAAATTCCTGGACGAGTTTAATAACATTTTGTATGAAATGACGAGTGTCAGATCCTTTTTATCACATGAATTTTGAAATTTTGAATTTTAAATTGTGAAATTTTAAAATTTTAAATTTTTAAATTTTTTAAAATTTTGGAATTTTGAAATTTTGAATTGTGAAATTTTTTATTTTTTAAAATTATGAATTTATGAGTTTTTGAATTTTGAAATTTGAATTCTGAAATTTGGAATTTTGAACTGCATGGAAATTGAATTTTTCATACTTACTTTTCACAGGTCAATATACAAAATCGCGTTTATCGGCCAAGTGTCCGCCATAATTGTTTGTAAATACGCGGAGTGATATATAGGACGAGTGATTCGGTCGCCTTGTATTACACATGGTTAATATAAGGAAATACGTAATGGGTATATTATACGGAATACAAGCAGTTTCATGTCATAAAAAGAAATGGACGATAAAACTTCGCTTTTTCAATATAAAAAATACTGAAAGTGCCAGATGGTCATTAAAACCATGGTGGTCAGACAATTTAACTATCATAAAGCGGAACAGGAGTATCATTAAGATCACCAGCCAAGTTAATATACCTCATTTATATAAATATATGATATACTAATAAAGCAAACTTAGGAATAGCTTTCAACCACACAAAATATTAGTTAGAGGAGAAAAAGATGATTTTAATAAACAAATTTGGCTTCGTGAAAGTCCGGAAAAATTCGGTAGTTTCCGCGCGCACTTTGCGTGATGATGTAGATTTTGCCATTGACCTTGTGGCCTGGTTGTCATCCATGGTAATTTCGGAAAGACATCATATATTTATTGTTTTTACTTATTTTGTATTATTATATTAGATAACTATTGGAAAATAGTTCACTGTGTTGCGTTTGGATGCAATACCACGGTTCAAAGTGATTATATATAAGAACCCTGAACGAAAGTAAAAGTATGTCAGTTTGGTTTATTTTTAGCTCAGACTTCGGCCACTATTTATCAAATCTCGAAACGTATCCTGTAGAAAATTGCCGGAAGAAAATATGCATATACTTATCAGTGGGCATTTCATCCATAAATGGAAATTGAAACATGATAAATATCTCATGGCGTTATTATTTGTTAGTGTTTTAACTTCGGTGCTTTTGAGTTGACTCGCTTAGGGATCCTATATGTGACCGGTGAAATTTACGCTTTTACAAAAAACTATTTAAAGCATTATGACAATTATAAATGAACATTTCCACCTTCAGATTCAGTTATGTTTAGAACATGTATTATTTATTATATTAATTATTATTTTTGGTTGGGATGATGCAGTACAGTAGTTTGCTTCCTAGTAGATCCGCTGTGACATGTGTATAATTATCCAACACAAAAAGTAACTTTTAAATTGCGAGTGTGCAATGAAACGAACATGGTTATTCACAGCATAAACAAACACATGGCAAACTGTCAGTAGCTATTACATGACAAGGTCATAAACTAGTTCAATAATATTTAACGTCGGGATTATAACCATCAATTTTCAACCTTTTTTATTATGTTTTTTTAATTTTGTTATTTTCGCTTTATCCCGAGGTTAAATCGCTAAGCTAAATTTCCCGCTAGCAAAGTCCGCCCTGATTTCAGGTCGGAACCAAAATGGTTAAATTCATAGTTTTCCATTGAATGTTTTGCAACTAATGTATATAAAATGAAAGATGAACATAAAAGTCACTGAAAGGTGACCTACCTGTGGTTAAACTAATCCAATTACTGTTTTAATTCCATATTTAAATTTTTCTTCCTATCACGTACAATGTAAAGTAAAGTTTGAACCGGCCGCCTAGCGGGTTGTATTGAATGTACGGATTAAAAATAAACGAAATCGACTTTAATATTATTCGTACCACAGATATTTCGCACCCACATCGATACATGCCGTAATTTTCGATTTGTTGTATGAAAAACATAAGGGGGAACTCCACAGTTTAATGTACATTTCTCAATCATCAAAGCTATGACAAGCCCTTCGCTTGAATCCTTGAGCAAAAATAAATCACATCATCATTGTGTCATACATTTCTTAGAAGACAATAAAATTACCCATGTTTCCATACCAAATAAAAGTATCAAAAAACATTTTCTGTACAACTTTAGTCCCATTTCTTTAAGATTACCCCACCCCACAAAACATGTTAAAAAAGCAATTTCAGCAAAAATGTCAATAAACAAAAAAAAGAATTTTCCTACCCATATTAGGGTCATGTCTGCACTCATAATGCTCTTGCATATCAGGAAATGCTAGATTTTACATACCTACTCCGGCGTTTTAAAAAGTTATTCCATGCTGATCACCCCGTGAGTCAAAATCAGCCATTTTACCTACTTTTTGGAAGTTTTTGTTCTATTTATAGCCTCCAAAAAAAAACAATGAATGCATATTCCAAAACACCAAAATAAACTTAGAAGTACTCAAAACTGAAAAAAACATCAATGATGTGCTTCATAATTATTATAAATACCATCCATGGACCTAAAAGAAGCTTTGTTGATTTCTTTCTGATTTACACCATGGACATTCATGCGAAACTGAGTAGTGCCCCTAAGTATTTCATCGACATAAATGTGGGGCGTAGGTTTACACCCACCCCATAAAAAAAAGTATGTATCTAGTGGGGTGCGAAGCCGCTGCACGCACCCATACCCGTAAAACATTCAAGAAAAAATAATAAAGAAAGGCCATTTTCTTGTGGGCGTACATTTGCGCTAGCGATGCCTGCGCAACACTCAGAAGTTTCACAAACTTTTGGCATGTTTATTTACAAGCCGCAGGCTGGAGTGGGGTGCGGGGGTGGAATGGCAAGGGCGGATCCACTTGGCGTGCAGAGCCGGCGCGCGCCCTCTACCACCTAAAACCTACGTTTATGACCTAAATAAAGACCTACGCCCCAATAAGAATTGGCGAAAAAACGTTCCCCCCTCTCTCTCTCTCTCTCTCTCTCTCCCTCTACCTCTCCCCTTTCTTTCTCTCTCTTTCTCTCTCTCTCTCTCTCTCTCTCTCTGTATGTAGGTTGGTTGGTGGGAGGGGGGGGGGGGGATCAGGATGAAGGGATGGGGTGTGGGAGGCATAGGGCATGGAGTGTGGTGGATGGGACCGGGATTTCAGCGATGTATATCACATTAAAAAGGGACATGTTAAAAAGGCGTTGCAAAATAGGTATTTTTTATAAACCTGCCGATCTACACTTCTATATTCTATCCTTTTCGTACTAGAAAATAATCATTAAAATCCGTTTCGTCTAAAATATTTCTACTATTTTACAAACCCACGTTTTTCAAAACCAACGTGGCTGCCGCATCACTGTTTTTGTGAAGACGATTTTTATTTTGAACGACAGTGATGATTACTGTTGAATATCACACACAATATACCAGTAGGATGCTTTTTTAATGTTTATTTTATCATTTAGCAACAACAAACACCACGAAATACTTCTGGTTTAGATTTCTGAATTTGCTAACGGGAAATAATCTACACCGATAAAAAGTCACACAATTGAATAAGACAAAAAAGAAGAAATGTAAAAAATCAAAATTGATATAAATTAAATGTATCCATGAAAGATTTAAATATTGTGGTACGTTTTATGTTATAGAACTAGGTCATAAACCACTGAGAAATCCCGCCAAGTGGGCCCAACAGGTGTACCGCATGACTGCAGCTGAGTGTCATAAAACACAAATCACAGGATGTACTTCCGATGCTTGTCCTGTGTAGGTCTATGATGCGTGTAACATGCTTTGGAGTGTGTTTTGATGTTGATTACACGATTGCATAAATAGAATAGGGATAAATCTGGGCTAAATCTCAGTGACGTCACATACACTGGGTTAACCTGTCAATACGATGTCCGACATAACAAACTTGTACAGTGAGTAATTAATTGTTTGTCAGAAATCACTGAGCGTTTCAGTTTAGTTTCAGAACATACTATATCTAAGATAGAGCCCTATTTAAAACAAAAAAACACCTATAGCTGAAATCTAAAAAAATATGTTGAATAGGGAGTTGATTTTATTTTTTACAACAGTTACTTTTGGTGCGTATATCATTTTAGCTTTTTACAACGCAATCATTCTAATTTGGAAACAACATTTTGTTCCATTTTTGTCACAATTAAGGGTAGGAGGATCCGTTGATCCTAAAATATTGCTGGCCTTATAAATACTATATATTGCTGAGAAAAATAAACAATGAAAATACAGCACAGTAAAATATAAGGTTTTATTTCTCAAGTAAGAATATATTCAAATATAGTTATAGTATCATTTCAAAATTTCAACAACATTTTGCAATTCCCGCCACTTCAAGAACCTCAGGTGTGAGGCAGTTTCTCTCAAAGCCACGAGTTTGTGCGATGCAGACTGCCACTTTAAGCTAATTCCCCATAATCTCTGCAACATTTTAGAACGTCATTTGGTGTTTTCATGGCACTGCCGTGGGTACAGTCACACCTGTTATTGACAGAAACACTAATCTTTGCAGACCTAGCAAAATCATATTTTAAACAAGTACTGTTTTTCAAAATGAAAATGTTTTAGACAGGCACTTTATAATAAAATAAATCAATAGCAGGCATTCGATTACGGTGACCAGAATTCATTTAGTCATACTAGGTCACTTTATCTAAAATCATGAAGGTACTGTATGCCAAAAAAAACACAACACAGTGACACATACTTCGGCAATAAACGATAACAAAAAGGGCGATGCGTCGTGACTTTAGTGGGTGAGGAACAATCGATTGTCAGAGCAGACATAAAATCTAGACATTGCGATTCGACTATTTTTCATACATGTTAGGCCTACCAGTTATTTAAACGAATGCTACTGTATAGAAAATATATAAACCTTGACAATATGCCGGCAATGAACAAGAACGAAATGTGCGATGCATTGTCACGTTGGTGGGTGGGTGGGGTACGACAGTCATCGAACGGTTTCATTTTGCAGAACAGACAGCGTAATTCGACTTACTCACGTCCCTGTCATACTTAAATGGATTAGCAAAGAATTAGGTAATTATCATACGCGATTACAATATATAATTACCAGTCGGTATGTCCTATTCGCTCTGCAATCAGGCAAAGTGTCGAAGTCGGTCATCACTATTAGTTTTAGACTGATAAGCTTGCTGATTTGCAACAGGCCGTGGCTCATGTACGGCTGGTCATTCTCGATCACCTTGACCAGTAATTCTTGCTCCATGTTATTTATGTCAGAATAGTTGTATGCTAAATCCATGTAGGTCTATGATAAATCGTATCTGTACCTCAACAGGGAAATTTCCGCATGGCAAAATCTACGTCATCAGCGTGTAGCACCATCTATAGGGCAAAATTAACATGAAGGGGAGGTAACTCCATCTTGAAGGAAAATATACCTGTTTTTACAAGTATTTCTTTTTCAAAGTTTTTTTTTTATTTTAGTTTTTTTACCATTATTGATTTAAATATAAAACTATATAACAATATGCATTTTAAAGGGTGTCAGTGGAACTTTAAATGTAATACTAAGTAGCCGTCTTTTGCAATTAGTTAAGAGTAAACGAAGAGCGTTTGATAAGGCATATATTAAGGCTAAACTGAACTTTACTGATGATTCAAAGATAGGCCTTGCTGAAAGTGAAACTAAGAATCCAAGACAATTCTGGGATAAATTAAAAAAACTAGGCCGGGCTTGGAAGCAACATTCTAAACGAGGTCAAATTTCAGCACGAACCGTGATGATATTAGGAATAAATGGAGAAGTGATTTTAGTGATCTTTTAAACCCAATTTCAGAAGAAGAAAACATACTAATGATTAGACTATCAGGAATTTGAAAATATACATGATCATACCCAGTTTGAAGGCGCTGATATATTTAAACTCTACGATTGCTTTTTTAGAGTGTAAACAAATTATCTAAAGCTGCAGGCATCGACTGTTTACCAAACGAAGTGTTTAAAAATGACCTATCAGTTATTATTGTGTGTGCATTATTTAACATGTGTTTGGATAATTGCGTACCTTCACTGTGGTCAAAATCAATTATAAAACCTATCCCTAAAATTTTTAAAAATTACCCATTTGCCAATTACAGAGGGATTAGCCTTATATCAACAGTGTGTACATTATTTAAAAATATTTTGAATAGAAGGCTAGTGACGTTTTTTGGAAACAAATGACTTGATTGCAGACGAACACAATGGATTTCGGGCAAATAGGTAGTGCGAAGAACATGTGTTCAGTCTGACGTCAATTATAAGAAACCCTACAAACCACAATGAACCTACATTTACATGGCCAAAGCTTTTGATATCTTAAATAGGAATATATTGTACGTTAAATTAGCAAATCTCGGTGTTACAGGAAATCTTTTAGATGTCATTAAGACGTTGTATTCGGAATGTCGTGCGAGCGTTAACGTTAATTGTATATACTGGTTTGACATCACTTCCGGTGTGAAGCAAGGTGACGTCATCTCACCGACCTTATTTGCACTATTCATAAATTATTTGGAAACCGATATTAAAGAAATGAACTTAGATATTAATATCGACGAAACAAAAGATGTGAGCATTCTCCTTTTTGAAGACGACATTGTAATCTTGGAACCGTCAGAACGTAATCTTCAGTTAATACTAGATCGTTTCAATGCGTGGTGTGTCAAAAACAAAATGAATATTACGCTAATAAAACCAAAGTCATTCACTTTAGAAAACAGTCACAAAGGAGAACTGAAGAATCATTTTACATCGGAGAATCTACGATAAAAATATGCTCAAATTATAAATATCTTGGAACGGTATTAAATGAATTCCTTGATTTCACGGAAACAGCAAACGTTTTGAGTGAATCAACCGGCAGAGCATTCTCAAGTCTTGTTTCTAATATGTATAACAAAATGGATATTATGTTTACGACATACGCTAAGGTTTACGATACTACGCTTGTTCCAATAATGGATTACTGTTCGTCAATGTGGGGGAGGGGGCTGGGGTGTGGGTGGTACCTGGCGTATTCTAAGCCAAATACTATCACTATACTGTCATAAATGCACATCAAACGTTGTTATACATGGCCATATGGTTTTGATGCGACCAATTGTAAGGCTTTACGACATTGGGGACGACTGGTTACAATGAACAATCAACGGATTACTAAGAAACTATTCTTATGGGACTATATTATTTGTAAACATAATTGATGTAGCGATGTTCGCAACGTTTTTAAGCAAATCAATTTAACTGACGCCTTTGTTAATCTAAATCTAGGTGGTCTCACAAAGAAGCTATTTATTAAAAATGCAACGTACCAATTAATGGCGAATTAAAAGATTAAGTGGCAAAATGATGTGCAATCTCAAACTAAGCTTGATATGTACAGAATATTTGAGAAGGATTTTTGCACCGAAAAATATGTTTCCTTGAACCTATATAAATCGACAAGATCAGTGATTTCTCAACTCAGAGCAGGTTGTCTGCCAATTGAAATTGAGCTTGGACGTTACCGTTGTATCCCCAGGGAACAACGTCTCTGGAAACAGTGTTTAATTAATGCGGTGGAAAGTGAAATACATGTTTTGCTACATTGTAGCAAATATGAAAGACATAGGCACATGCTAAACAATAAATTTGATCAATTCTTTCCTGATAGAATGTTATCTGACAACGAAAAAGTGAAACTCATTTCACAGAATATGAACTTATTAAATGTACTGGACACTTTATTCAAAATGCTTAAAGAAATAGAAATAATTCATGAGTATCAATCACGTTATTAGGTGGCATATAAGCACTAGTACACAACACTATATTTTACTTTTTAAATTATTATTGTTTTTGTTTTCACATTATTGAAATATATTATCATGTTGGAAATTATTGTAAAAGTGGTTCACACTGTTTTTAATTATACATAGATTATAATCACTATTTGTGCAAGTGATTATCTGCGCATGATACGTTGTAAGCAACTTATTTGTGTAAAGAAATATATATAGTCACATACTATTTATAATCAAATGATAAAAACACCCGGTCGTACGGGCCTATAAGTTACCTATGAAATCAACAAACCGTGATTATATTATTAAATGTAAATGTTTAAGTCATGATTGTAAACTTGTATGTCATGTTTGTAAACTTATGTACGTATAAATCATTTTGATAAAATGTGTATTGACCATTTTACTCAGAAACGTTTTTCTGGTGAATAATGCAAGCACATTGGTAATACGGACCGTCAGTAAAATGTTTTCATTTACTGGGACTGCTTGTCACGTAGTTCGACTGTAGGTGAAGTATTTTCATTTACTGGGTTCAAACTAGTCTTCAGTCAACAACGGGTATCTATTTCATTGTTTATTTAAAGTCTGTGGTAGACAAAAAACTAAGTTAAAGTAGACAGCAATTGAATTGTAACTATTAATAACTATTACAAATCCGTGGTGGATTAATAGGCATGTATAGCTGTACTAAAATTCACATTATGTGATATACGTTTATCTTCTCACCGATTAGAAATAGAAGCAGGTCGATGGTCAAAACCACATATTACTCCTAGAGAAAGCCGAACGTGTAAACTTTGCAACTGTGTTGAAGACGAGTTTCATTTTATGTTCGAATGTTCATTATATAACGATTTACGAGTTGCAATAATCAGACCATATTACTATAGAAGGAAAGGTATGCTTAAATCGGTAGCACTTTTGCAATCTACAAACAAACGAGATATTAAAAATATCGCTGAATATATCTATACAAGTTTGAAGTTAAGAAATGATACATTATTGACAAAATAAGTTACGTACTCCGCAAATCATGTATGTATGTATGTATGCATGTATGTGTGTGTGTGTGTGTGTGTGCGTGCGTGCGTGCGTGCGTGCGTGTGCGTGTGTGGGTGTGTTGTTGTTCTTTTTCAAACACATTTTCTATGAATATGGTCGCTATCCAATGTTTTATTCATGTTTGGTGATACATGTAGCTAAAATTATTTTGAAATCATTTCGATATAGGCAATAATGGATATAGTAAATGTTTAATAAAACTGAAAAGTAATACATCTTCGCTAAGGAACGGTATTGAGATGACTAAATTTATCACCAATGAAATGTTTCTTTAATTATATTAGAAAACTGGACAAAATATCGGTCTTTACCAGTGTGATTTTAATTAATACGAGATAATGAAAAAGTAATTATATGCGGAAAATATTCAAATATCTTAAAAGGTATTTGTCTTTCAGAACGCGACCAGGCACGAATATTAGATCATAAGTATACCATAACTTCATAAATGTCACATAACGTAAATATGTGTTAATGTATCTGCCGATAGAGAGAGAGAGAGAGATGTTCCTTCGGTATTTTCCATACAACACCGAGCAATCGGAACAACTAAGCCCATTTCGATAACCCGCTGTTTATAACGGATTATAAAATAAATGAGGCATTTGCGTTGCACAACGAGCTGAACGGAAAATAAAGAGCTTTGCCGTGTATCATATTAAGTGTATGTACGAGTTCTAAACATTAATTCTTAAATATGCACGAATTCAGGATTTGATTTTATCACATAACTTCATAGATTAATTATACGATTAGATTACGTATATTTATTACGGTAGCTGCATATATATATATATATAGTACACTAGATAGTAGAGAAAATCATACATTGATATTTAGTTCTTGAGCTGGCTGTAGACCCCCCTCCCCCCCCCAGGGGGAATTTTGTAGGGTATGATTTTCTGAAAGAACATACATTAAGCTTCAAAATGAGACATGTGTGCCATCTGAGCGTTGGGGCTTTTGTGAGTTTTGGGGGAAAAAGTTGCGTTTTTAGACGAAAATCGCCAAAATCTGGAATTATTTTTTAGAAAAAGAATGAAATATGTTAGAACCAATTTGAATTGATGGAATCTTTCTCGGAACGCATCTCTACATGTCCCACTATATAATTTATGGATCCGATACTTAAATATTGAGGTTTTGGGTAAAAATGTTAAAAAATTGAATAAAATCGCTGATTTCTGTAATACATTGGGGGTATTTAATTAAAAAATAGAAATATATCTAATACAATAGAAAAAAGAAATATTGTAACCTTTTTGGGCAGGGCAAGGTCCAGTGATTAAAAAGAAAAAAGTTCCAAACCACATGATGTTTGGAAATGCCTTAATTTTGGGGCGAAAAATGTGTATTTTTTGTCAAAAATCGCCGGAATCTGGAATTCTTTTTTAAAATTAGTTTCAACATAAACTGATCAAATTGAAGCAATAAAATGTTGTACAGCACATATATTCAAGTTTTTCCTGGCATCATATATAACATATGTGCTCAAATATTGGCATTTTAGGGCAAAATGTTGGAAAAAAGACAAAACTCACTGATTTCTGTAATCCATTTTGGGTATGGGTTAAAATTTAGAAAAAAATATTTAATACAATAGAATAAAGACATATTATAACATTTTGGATAGACAGAGGTCCAATAATTAAGTAGAAAAAAGTCATGAACCATATGATGTTTAAAATATTGCCTTAATTTTCAGGCGAAAAATGTGTATTTCCGTAAAAAATCAACGGAATCTGGAATTATCTTTTGAAAATAGTTTGAACATAAACTTATCAAATTGAAGCAATAAAATGTTGCACACTATACATATCCAAGTCATTTATTGTATCAGATATAATATATATGCTCAAGTATTTATATTTTAGGGCAAAATGTTGAAAAATTTTACTAAAATCGCCGATTTCTGTAATGCATTGAGGTATTGGGAAACAAAAGTGCATAGAAATAACGGGAAAAAAAATATTGTAACATTTTTGCAGTCTAATGTGCAATAATATACCAGAAAACCCATCAGAAGATGGTAAATGCTGCTTTATTTTGTTGGAGGAAAATGTGTTTTTAATAAAGCATAAACGAAATCTGGATTGTTTTCTTCAAAAAGTAATTTCAACATACATGTTACAACGACATATCGCCAGATGAGAGAATAAAGTGCCGTCTTTCTTCTATGGAACATTCCTATTCTCACCTGGCGATATTGCCATTGACCCATCATATGTTTCCAAGGAGTGCATGGCAGGCTGACATTGTATTTGCTCAAACAAGCCTGCTCTAGCTGATACCTTATGAGAATTTGTTAAAAAATGGCATGACAGAACCTCCCGAACAATACAACACATCATTTACTAGTTGTTGAGCTGGCTGTAGACACCCCCCTTCTCCCGAACTCAGGTAGCCCTCCCCTTATACGGTCTAGCGACCGAGTGCCACGCCGTTGAGTCACAAAACCTGTGGGTCGGCCCAGCGGCCGTCGGCACTGGGTCGCTCAAGGCTATTTCTCTCTATATAACTATACTGTATATAGCTCTAGGTGCCATGTTCGAGACCCGAACTCGGGAAGCCATCCCACTGAAACGACCTAGGGATTGAGTGCCACGCATAGCGAGGACCGTTGCCGACGGCTGACCACCGTTCCCGTTGGGTCACAATACCTGTGGGTAGGCCCAGCGGCCGTCGGCTGCGGGTCGTTCAAAGCTATGTACTATACAGCTCTATGTGGCATGTTTGAGACCCGAACTCAGGCAGCCTTCCCCCTGATACGACCTAGGGACCGAGTGCCACGCGTAGCGAGGACCGTTGCCGACGGCTGGCCTCTGGTCCCGTTGTGTCACAAAATATGTGGGTCGGCCGAGCGGCTATCGGCCGAAGGTCGTTAAACGCTATTCCGTCTATTTAACTGTATATAACTCTATGTTACATGTTCAAGACTCGAACTCGGGTAGCCCACACCTTGATAAGGTCTAGGGACCATGTACCACGCATAGCGGGGACCTTTGCCGACGACTGGCCACCGGTCCCGTTGTGTCACAAAATATGTGGATCGGTCCAGCGGCCATCGGCCGATGGTCGCTCAACGCTATTTCTCGCTATAAATATATAACTATACTGTATAAAGCTCTAGGTGAGTTACGAGGTTCGAGACCCGAACTCGGGTAGCCTCCCCACTCATAGCGCCTATCGATTGAATGCCACGCGTTGCCGGGACCTTTGCCAACGGCTGCCCACTAGTCCCGTTGCGTTGTGTCACCCAATCTGTGTCGGACCAGCGGACGTCGGCCGAAGGTTGTTCAAGGCCATGTCCTTCTATATAACTGTATATAGCTCTATGTGCCATGTTCGAGACTCGAACTCGGGTAGCCCTCACCCTGATAAGGCCTAAACACCATGTTCCAAGCATAGCGGGGACCTTTGCCGACGGCTGGCCACCAGTCCCGTTGTGTCATAAAATATGTGGATCGGTCCAGCGGCCATCAGCCGATGGTCACTCAACGCTATTTCCCTCTATACATACATAACTATACTGTATAAAGCTCTAGGTAAGCTACGAGGTCCAGACCCGAACTCGGGTAGCATCCCCACTGATACAGCCTAGCGATTGAATGCCACGCGTTGCCGGGACCTTTGCCGATGGCTGCCCACTAGTCCCGTTGTGTCACCCAATCTGTGTCGGCCCAGCGGCCATCGGCCGAAGGTTGTTCAACACTATATCCTTCTATATAACTGTATATAGCTCTATGTGCCATGTTCGAGACTCGAACTCGGGTAGCCTTTCTCTTAATATGGACTAGCGACCGAGTGCC
This sequence comes from Cyrtodaria siliqua, assembly GCA_037043455.1. Lineage (NCBI taxonomy): Eukaryota > Metazoa > Mollusca > Bivalvia > Adapedonta > Hiatellidae > Cyrtodaria > Cyrtodaria siliqua. The sequence continues at coordinate 24,314 of JAWPHD010011083.1, forward strand.
ACATGTACTGGGGACCTTTGCCAACAGCTGGCCACCGGTCCCGTTGTGTGAGTCGGCCCAGTGGCCGTACGCAGAGAGTCGCTCAACACTATTTCTCTATTTATAACGTATACTGTATATAGCTCTATGTATCTTGTTCGAAATACCGGTAACGTGATAAAGTCCAAGTCGCAAGTTGGTACACGTACATGTTCCAAAATGCTCTACACATAATGGGCTTTCAGAAAAATAGGGTGTACTAAATTCCCCTTGGGGTGAGGGTTACTCCTACTAGCTTACAGTCTATTTTCTATTGTACCAGTATTATATATTTTTCTAGATTTTAACCCCATACCCGCAATAGATTGCAGAAATAGTGATTTTGGTCCTTTTTTCCAACATATTTCAGCAGATATGTTATATATGATGCAAGAAAACACTTGAATATGTATGCTGTGCAGCATTATATAACTTCAATTTGATAAGTTTATGTTAAAACTATTTTCAAAAATAATTCCAGATTCCGTCGATTTTTGACAAAAATACACATTTTTCGCCTAAAAATTAAGGCATTTTCAAGCATCATACGGTTCGGGAATTTTTTTTACTTAATTATTGGACCTTTGTCTATCCAAAAATGTTACAATGTGTCCTTATTCAATTGTATTAAATTTGTTTCTATATTTTAACCCAATAACCCAATGGATTACAGAAATCAGTGATTTTTGTCATTTTTTCCAACATTTTGCCCTAAAATGCCAATATTTGAGTACATATGTTATATAATGTGTCAGGAAAAACTTGAATATGTATGCTGTGCAACATTCTATTGCTTCAGTTTGATAAGTTTATGTTCAAACTAATTTCAAAAAATAATTCCAGATTCCGGCGATTTTTGACAAAAATACACATTTTTCGCCCCAAAATTAAGGCATTTCCAAACATCATGCGGTTTGAGACTTTTTTCTACTGAATCACTGGACCTTACCCTGCCCAAAAAGGTTACAATATTTCTTTTTTCTATTGTATTAGATATTTTTCTATTTTTTAGTTAAATATCCCCAATGTATTACAGAAATCAGCGATTTTATTCAATTTTTTAACATTTTTACCCAAAATCTCAATATTCAAGCATCAGATCCACAAATTATATGGTGGGACACGTAGAGATGCGTTCCGAGAAAGATTCCATCAATTCAAATTGGTTCTAATATATTCCATTCTTTTTCTAAAAAATAATTCCAGATTTCAGCGATTTTTGTCTAAAAACGCAACGTTTTCCCCCAAAACTCACTAAAGCCCCAACGCTCAGATGGCACACATGTCTCATTTTGAAACGTACTGTATGTTCTTTCAGAAAATCATACCCTACTAAAAATTCCCCCTGGGTGGGGAGGGTTTCTCCTACTAGCTCACAGCCTAATTGTTATGATATTGTGTATACTATCTACATGTACTGGTAGAGGACTGCAGAGCATTGCTCTCACTGTTGTAACTTGATATATGATGGAGGATATGCATGCCTGTATATACTGTGTATATTGTTTAGTCTTATTAAAATAACCAGCAGAGTTAGACGTGTGTTCCTCTTTGATAGCATCCTAACACGAAACACAACATGGTGTCAGAATAAAGAGATTTAAATATTTCAATCAACGATTATAAATAGATCTTGACTGGATTATTAGAAATTGGACATATTAATATAATAAATTAATTCGTAAAAAAAACACAAAAAACATCAAAATGGATTTATCTGGAATTCCGCAGCCAAAAATGGACTTTGATTCAAATCTTCCTGAGGCTTGGAAAAAGTTTCAGCAGCACGTGGAGTTAATTTTCAACGGTCCACTCAAAGGGAAAGATGAAGCCACCAGAATTTCATACTTGCTCTTGTGGGTTGGCGAAAAAGGGCGTGACATATACAATACGTGGGTATTATCAGAAGACGACAAAAAGTCTCTTACTGTGCATTACGAACGTTACAAAACGTATGTCCAGCCAAAACTTAATCCAGTATTCGCTAGGTTTAAGTTCAACAACGAACTCCAAGGAAACGAATCCATTGAACAATATGTCACCAAGCTAAAGTTGTTAGCTAAGGACTGCAATTTCAAGGACCAAGACGAGATGATACGCGACAGGATAGTATTTGGTGTTTCGTCCCCCAAAATACGAGAAAATCTCATTAACGTTGGAGCTGACCTGACACTAGAAAAAGCGTTGCAAATATCTCAAAGTTTTGAATATGCACAAGAGCAACTGAAGACCATGAGCAAAATGGCAGCCCCAAATGTTCATGCAGTTCGACATAAACCGAAGCAGCAGCAACAACAGCAACAACAACAACAACGCTATGGTACTGGGGCCACTCAACAAAAGTCTATCAACAAACAGGCAAGGAATCCATTAATGAGGGAGTCATGCTCATCATCATCATGTGGGAACTGCGGATATTCACATTCAAAACGTGATGTATGCCCCGCAAAAGGAAAGACATGTGACAAATGCAAAAAGCTTAATCACTTCGCCAAGGTGTGCAGATCAAAAACAGTGCATGATTTAAGTTCTAATGTGCAATGTGTTAAATTACAAGATAGTTATTTTGTTGATTCTGTACATAAATCAAAGGTTAGAGATGGCCAGGCTTTCGCAAATGTCAAGGTAGGTCCTGCTTCTTTCCCAATAGAATTTAAGCTTGACACTGGCAGCCAAGTTAACATTATTCCCAAGCATATATACGACAAACTTAGGTTGTACCACCCTCTCCACAAACCACCCCGCACACTCTCTGATTATAATGGCGGTACCCTCAACACTGTAGGCTACTGTACTCTCCCATGTAAACATGGTAAATGCGAGCAAACCTTAGACTTTTACATTGTCAAGACGCGCTCTCCTGCAATAATAGGACTCAAATCATGTGATGAGTTAGGCCTCATAAAGTTAGTGTACTCTGTAGACCCTATAAAGTCACAAAATACTGACAGCATTCCTATGACTAAGACAACTGTACTTAAGGAATATGCTGATGTGTTTCAAGGCATAGGTCTATTCCCTGGTGAATGCAACATTCACATTGACAAACAGGCTACCCCTGTTGTACATCCACCCAGACGTGTACCCGTTTCCCTACACGACAAAGTTAAGCAACAATTAGCTTGTATGGAATCGGATGGTGTCATTGCCAAGGTCACGACGCCTACCGATTGGGTTAATTCCATGGTAATCGTGGAGAAGCCGCAGTCGCAGTCTGTATATACTGTGTATATTGTTTAGTCTTATTAAAATAACCAGCAGAGTTAGAAACCATTTTTGGTATGGTCAATTTCTTATCAAAATTTGCACCAAACCTATCAACAGCTACAAGTCCTCTAAGGCAACTGTTATCCAAGAATGTAGAATTTGTATGGGACTCGCAGCAGGACGCCGCGTTTTTGGAAGTCAAACAAATTATCACGGACGCACCTGTATTAGCGTATTATGACCCCAAAATACCGCTGACACTTCAGGTTGACAGTTCCAAGTTCGGGCTTGGAGCGACACTATTGCAAAGAGGAAAACCTATTGCTTTTGCTTCTTAGTCGCTTACTCCCACAAAAGTAAATTACGCACAAATTGATAAAAGAAATGTTTGCTATTCTCTTCGGATGCAAGCGATTTCACCAATTTGTCTATGGTAGAGACGTGACAGTAGAAAGTGACCATTTGCCAATAGAGTCTATCATGAAGAAGCCTCTTTATCAAGCTCCCGCAAGGTTACAGCGTATGATGTTACAGTTACAGCGCTAAAATCTTAATGTTACACACGTTAGTGGTAAGAACATACCCGTAGCTGACACGTTGTCTAGGAAATTTCTTCCCGACACGTACCCTGGACTGTCGGATGGCATGGAGGTACAAGTTCATACTGTACTCTCTAATCTTCCCATAACTGACCGTAAACTAGACCAAATCAAAACTCAGACGGAGCAAGATCCGCAACTGTGCTTACTCAAACATGTCATTCTACAAGGTTGGCCCGACACAAGAAAACAGTGTCCCACTCAAATTACAGAGTACTGGAATTACAGGGACGAAATGACTTGTATAGACGGACTGATTATGAAAGGTGACCGAATTGTAATTCCTCGAGCACTCAGGTCTCAAATGCTCGAAACTATACATTCAGGACATATGGGTATTGACAAAAGTCTACAGAGAGCACGCAGTTTGCTATTTTGGCCAAGAGTTACGTCAGAAATTAAAGAAATGGTATCAAAATGTTCAATCTGCCTTGAACGTAGAAATGCAAATACCAAAGAGCCGCTAATGCCACACGGTATACCTTCATATCCATGGCAAACAGTAGCAACAGATTTGTTTACCTTGGACGGTAACGATTATCTTATAGTCGTTGACTATTACAGTCGCTATTTTGAGCTTAAACAGCTTCCCAATGCCAAAAGTCGCACTGTTATTGACAGAATGAAAGGCATATTTGCAAGATTTGGAATTCCATACACTGTAGTTAGTGATGGAGGCCCGTGTTATTCATCGCACGAGTTTGACACATTTGCTAAAGATTGGGATTTCAAGCACGTTAATTCGAGTCTATATCACAGTCAAAGTAATGGCCTTGCAGAGAAAACTTTACAGACGGTCAAACGAATTTTGTCTAAGTCAAAAGCCGATAGAAAGGATCCACTTATTGGTATGCTTGAGTATAGTGCAACTCCTTTAGTTTGTGGTTATTCACCAGCGCAATTACTCATGGGTAAACAATTGCGTTCTGTCATTCCCACAATGCATCAACATCTGATCCCAGAAACACCCGATCACAAAAAAGTTAAGGAAACTATGCTTTCTCAAAAAAGTAAAGAGAAAAGCTATTATGATAGTAACTCAAAACCCCTTACACCTCTTGAAATAGGTGAGTCAGTCAGACTTATTCAAATTAAGTTATGGAAACCTGCAGTTGTCACTGAAAAACACAATGAGAGATCATGTTCTGTAGAAACAAATGATGGCGCAAATTATCGCAGAAATCGTATTCACCTGATGAAAACAAATGAAAAACATCCATCATTTCCAGACCCTGATTTACTAAGTATAGACCAGCCATTGAATTACAATGAAATTGCAGAAACCCTCCCAGACCCTATTCCAGAACCTCAAGCCAGTGTATCAATAACCTCCCCAGCGAAACAGCCTGCGTCATTTGATGTACAACAGACACAAAATGTCTACAAAACACGCTATGGGCGTATAGTTAAACCTAAGGTTATAGAATCTATGTAAGAATACATTTACAATATAGAGTTCATGTGAAATGCCAGATTATCTTATGTATTTATCTGAAACCATTGTCTAGCAATTATATGTTGATAAACAATAGACAATTATTAGGAAATTATTGTGACATTAACCATAAAATTGGACGCTCATACCACCTTGTGTTTACATTAACAATTAGTGCTATCAACACTTATCTTGGACTAACAGTTAAATGGCAAATGTGATTCACGAGGAATTTTACCAACATCAGCTGTGATCGTACCAGAGGGCATTCACACCAATAAACAATTGGACATAGCGCTGCATTTAACATGTTTAAGAAGAGAGATGTTATGATATTGTGTATACTATCTACATGTACTGGTAGAGGACTGCAGAGAATTGCTCTCACTGTTGTAACTTGATATATGATGGAAGATATGCATGCCTGTATATACTGTGTATATTGTTTAGTCTTATTCAAATAACCAGCAGAGTTAGACGTGTGTTCCTCTTTGATAGCATCCTAACACGAAACACAACAGATATAAATACATATCGGGCATACGAGTCGTTTATACATGTTTCTTCAGTCTGTTTTCTAGCGGTTTAGAAAACTAACTGACGACGCTTTATTTGCATATTTCTAACACTAGTCTATTATGATATTCATGCCATGAGTTTATTACAATCCTACTGCTCTAGATATGTGATAAACCTATGAGATTGTCAAGAGAAGAAATAATTAGCTTGTGTTATAAGGATGTTTTCAAATTGACAGAATACAATTTTCTGTTGCATTATTCCATGCATGTTTAATGATTTACAGAGTACTCACATGCAAACTCATTGGAACCAATCAGATTTAATCCGTATAACATTTTTGAAATATTTAACATATAGGACTATAAACACTGTTATCTACATGGGGCTAAAACGCTGAATCTTCGGGTCAGTAAACAAATAGCAGACAACGCACCAAGAGGCCCAACTGGGTAGTTGCATCTAAAATTCGTATGAAGTTCGTATGAAATTGTGTATAACAATTGTTACAATCTGCAGTCTGACTGGATCCTACGATTCGACATGTAAGGTTAAAGTCAATATTGTGAACACAATATGATTCGTCAAATACATGTCATTAATAATTTATCAATGTTTGTTTATATGAATTTGTTAAACTGTTATGTGTGGTTATTCTAATTTCTAAATTTTTTTCGCATAGATTTATGTAGCTCATCAGATTTAAGTTGTCAGTCCATCTCAATGCATTATCTTGATGGTGATGTTCCAAGTTTATGTTTTGAGCAAATAATAGGTCTAACAATCAAATTATTATCAATGTTTTCAATCAAGTCAGCATGTTTTATCACACATTGATTTGTTTCCAGTATTTTCATCCTAACAATAAGAATGATTTTTACAAATATCGTTTATTTCATGTCATGGTTCTCTTATGTTTAGCGGATTACACGGACCGCAATATTTATAACCGGGAAGTAGCAACCCTTTGTTGTTAACAGGGAGTAAGGCTTTATGAGTATCCATGTTGCCACCGTTTGCACGTTTAGTCGCATGATGCTCATGTTGATTTAATATTGATTTATTATTTTTGCTAACATATACTCAGGATTGATATTTTTTTCTAATTAACACAGTGACTCATATAAACATATGCTTAGATAACATTGAATAAGTGTTAAACTCTGATTTTATTATGCTTTTATTCTCCATTGTTATTTCAAATTTTAGTGTTTTATCAAGCATATTATTATTTCCAACTGGTAACGTGTTAAAACATAAAACATATATCCACACAGTAAATTTGTTCTTATATTGATAAGAAATAGAGATATACTTCATTTTCGGTAAGTTAAGTAAATACTGAGAAAGGGATACCTTGACGCCAGCAAGCACAAACAAGAATGAAAAGTATCAGACTCGGTATTATTGAGTCTGTTCATGTGCGATAAAGAACCAGTAAGTAATATCACTACTGACCGATAATCGCGGCGACGTTTTACAGCCGCCACAAGCCCTAAACAAACGCTAGGTGTATGCAAATAAATACTGCAAATGGGATCCTTTGGAATCAACAAACACAAACAAGAGACAAAAGTAGCAGACTCGGTAACAACTCTGAAGCCCCCTAGCACCGGCTTAATCTATATGCTGCTTTAAAGCCACACATATTGGGATTGACGATCCAAAAAGACAGGTAAGTAATAACACTATTAGGGTCCATGATTGTGGTTCGAGTAATATCGCAGATTTTTGCTGGTGCAGTTAACAGGATGCTCCTATATGAAATATTTGTAAATGGCGCCAAAACCGGTTTTGATGACGTATGCATTGTTTGACAAATCAAAAATTGTGTTACAATCTGCAAAATAATAACAAATTCAAAGCTAATAACATCGATTTTTAATGGATAAGATTATCATACGTGATTATACCGGGCAGTTCTCTCAAACAGTGTTGTAAGTGTAATCAAGAGTCCGATCGTACCTGGCTGTCCGATCGTACAGGGTTTGACCCTAATATATAGTCGGGGCGACTTTTTTTACACAGCACTTAACACACTATAGTGTGAATGTTAAAGGCTCTTTTTGGTGTAAAGTAAACCAAATCGATCAAACTAATACGTATCGCAATATATTGTTGAGTGTACCAGACCCTGTAAAAGCAAGAAGATTAATAATACCACGCTCTCGTCTATTTTGTTTTGTTGGTAATCTTGTAATGACATTGTGTATACCTAACTGCTTTAACCCATGATTTATACTTAATTATATTTTAAAGGAAAAAATATAAACGGGATATTTCTTATACTTGTATATGGTGTAATGTATTTATCTGTTTGCATACCACTTCCAGGGTCAACTCTTAATCGTTTTTATAGAAAGCTTTTACTGTAAACCAACATATAAGAGATATAATTAACAGAAATCATATCGATGTAAGTAGTCTAAGAATTTTTTCCGTTTTATTGTCGTTGCTTACTTAGTTTATAGGACAACATTTTTAACACTCTTTATATTCTGTGTGATGGTGTTACTGCATTTGGATCAAGTGACATTACTTATTTTTTATCACTTGGCGTTGTAACCACTCCATTTCCACATCATTTATCAATTCCAGTGTTTGCTAGTACACTAAGTGTTCCTTATGTTTTGGCGCAAATTAGGCCACTGTTGGTTATTAAAGTAACATATAGGAATCTTCCGAAAGGGAATATGGTTTTAGTCAACAACCCAGCTAAAGCAACCAAACATTTTTTAATGGATCGTTTTCATTTCCTGTTAGAATTTGTATTTACGTGTACGGAAACGGTAGCCAAGATGGAGTAGATTTTTAGTTATGCAAAGGTTGTGAATAGTAAACATGGTAAAGTCCTCAACCCAGCTTAGAAGATAAAATTGAATTAACACGCACTTTAAAGAGTTTGTCTATATATTGTCTTTGAACATTCTCCTTTACAGTTGCCATCTATTCGGACTAAGCATATTAGTAAAGCTAAAAAAAATGGAATTAGACAATAAATGTTTATATTTGTCTAATAAACCTGGACCCTTCCCCGCATTGATAGGTGCATACGTGACTCAGACCATGTGCACCTCGCTTGATAGCCGTGTCGATAGTAATACAAGATATGGCTTCATTAAACCTCCGCGTACGGCTTGATTTATCATACAAAACAACTGTAAATTATTCCAAAGCATCATAGTCTGATTCATGACCATCAATATTGTTAGGCATGATGTTAATGTTTCAAACGTTTTCTGTTGCTGTGGATTGTAGGTTCCAATAGTGCAATTCAGACTTTCCCTTTCCCGCGGAAGGTTGACGCGGTGTCGCAACCTGTGAAAGTATGAAATAAAGGAAGTGTTCCGTATCACTATGACATCCATTGATAGTCCTTTTAAATCCTTCCCTCTATCATAGGCGATCAAAAGTTGATATTACGTCAAGATTCCAAAACATGGACACTGTAGTTGCAACCGCGTCTGTCTGTGTCAGTGTTATACTTGTTCGACATCCGTTGTTGCATTTATGTCGGCCTGTTCGTGGTTAGAGGCGCACGTTCAACTTTCTCAATAGTAACGTCAATGTCTTCGTCTGCCGTTACAACAATTGTTTTGTGCAAAACCAGCAAAACTAGCTACTCGTAAAATGTTGTGACAGTTAGCTTGAACCTGAAAATATAGTTCCAATACCTGAACCTCTTGTATCCTTAGATGAGTTTGTAATACTTTTCAAACTATCAATCAGGTATCTGTACATCTCAAGACGTAGGTCTCCGTTTTTTTATATATGCATTTATAATTTACTAGTAATTGACTTCGTAGTTTCAACTTTTTGTTGAATTGATCGAAGTTGAGCCATCTATAATATAATAGCTCTTCACTTGCGTTAGGTGACATATATTTAACAACAAGAATAAGCTGATTTTGTTTATGCCAAAGCAGATGGCATATACAGACTATTATGCTAAAAGAAAACTCTCCATTATTGCACTGTAGAGTTTGACATGAACTACACATATGAGAAGATAGATTACTGTCATTTAATAACGATACGACAGTTGCAGTTTTTGACATTTTATTCCACTTTCAATTTTAAATGGAACACAAGTTAACTCTGTAGGTTATTCAGACTCGGTATTCTCTGTGAGACAAGAAGGAAGTTACGCTCGTTTTTTCAATGTTTACATCTATCACTAGTATTCAATTATTCACCGGCACGGCGCTCTAGAGAAATGCACAACCACTCTTGCATGTCGATGTGTAAGCGTCTCTAATGGTACATATTAAATGAAGTCAATATTGATCGAGCTAATGTTTGAAAAACGATAGGAATGATAGATGTTAGTCAAGTTAAGAAAAGTAATATTCCAGTGGAGGAACTTGTAGATGACGGTGGCGTATCTTAATATATTAAGGATGCTTTTGTTACCTATGAGTGTTTATGATGTTGACATGTTACATCTAGTGTGTCATCCAAAGCCATTCATTTACAACTGGCAACAGTTTTATAAATTACAAACAAGAATATACAAATAGTTCAATGAGAGACGTTGAGGTCGAAATTGAAATCATACGCCCAGCCATTATGTAAGCAGTTATAATGAGTATGATTATATTTTGCAAATATGTGTTTGTGGTCTGATATAGAACCAGTTATCGTAAAAACCTGACTGCGGTTCGTAAGGTATGACTGAAACCATGTAATATTTGATTGATGCATTTGTAAAGCTTCAGTTTTTTAAGCAATTCGAACGCTTTCCGAAAATCTATCATAACACATCCTTCATGATTTCCTTCATTTATTGCTTTCAACCATTTATCTATTAACAGTATTAAAGCTGTTTCGATCGAGTGGCCTGATCTAAAACCACAAAAGTTTGACTCGAATGTTTTGTGTAGCTGTTCTGGTCGAAGAAATGGCGAGTTGTTAACACGATAGGGACTTCGTTTTAATGTGATATTAAACTATGTCAGAGTCTATATATTAATGAAAGCTATATAAAGCTATATTAATTGGAAACCACCTAGATCGGATAAATAACATACAGTTATGGCATTTGATTTATTGTAAATAAAAGTATATTTTGCTTCGTTTACACCACTGCTTATGTAGTTTTAACCTGATCTTAAACAATCCTTAGCAGGATGTTTATGTCATGAACAGCCCCAACAAGTTATAAAACGAGAAATATATGACAAGAAACAGCAGAGTTATGTCCCTTGAACTTTCAAGAAATGAAATATTAACGATCAAGCACCTTCATTATTTTTTTGTAATTTTGTTCCTCTTTCGTCACAAATAATTAAACAGAGCCTAAGCATAGTTGTTTAAACTAAGTGTTTTGAAACTGCCAAACGTTAATATGCGATATAGTGCACTGACCAACCGAAAATGCATTAAATACAAATATTATTCAAAAATCGAACTTTCAAAAACGGTGAGGGTTAACTAACATTTCAATAATCAAGGCCAGTAACTCCATTACCACATGCATCTGTTTGCTCGCATCCGTTTGTTCATTGTCGAACTTGTCCCAGATCTTATTGAAACCAAACTTCAAAATAAAAATCGAAAAAGGGTGTATTAAAACTATAGCTACAAAGCTACGTACACAAGTTAAATTTTCTTTCTTTCAAAATATCACGGACAAATGATTCGAAGAATAAGATTCAATACGTGTTTTCCCACTTTTGTTTTCTGTATATGTATATTTATGATAATGAGCATGTAGTGAATGCACCTTTTCTGTTAACGATCATTCTGGTCTTCCGATCGTGCACATTTTAGCAAAATTATAAATAATTATTCATCAATATTTATATTGGTCGGCATAATTTCTCTTGAAAGATAGTTATTATTAATATTAGCACTTTGATGATCGAGAGAAGCGACATCATGATCATTGCAAATCACCAAACAAAATATATGCACTAAAATAATCAACACTTATAGAGTGTCTTCAATGCCCTTGTGTGTCTCTTGCAATGCGTAAACAACTTCAATAAAGCTGATAAATATGAAAATCAATGTTAAGTAATTCGACAAGCATCATGAAATACGCCGTATACATTAACGGCAAGTAATGATAGAAACGATACTTTAAATAGAACTTTACTATTAATTAAATTTTTCTGTGAATGTATAATTCATATGTGAATATACTTCATTTAAACGTCAATGTACTAGTTAATTGTTTTATGTAATGACTTATCATCCTGATTTTAATTAATGAATCGCATCGTTGTCACGTAAAATCAATTTTCATACATTTGTTCGGAAAGAGAAAACCGCCACTTTCGAACTTACCAAGGCACGGGTATGAACAATTTATATTAATTTGAAATTATTTGATACTTATTTGACTTTTTCTTTTTAAATATTTTAGTTACTTAGACATAGGGAATATTCAACCAGTTTCTAATCTATGTTGCTTTTATGTTAGATAACTTGAATATAAAAGGTATCGATCTTCTAACCGGTTTTGCATTGTTTTACCATGTAAATGCCTCTTAATAAAATCTATAAAGTGGTATTGATTAAAACAATGATTAAATATTATTTAAATTAAATGCATATGCTTTTATTTCCATATATGTAAGGCAGCTCTTTTAAATTACTTACAAATTGTACGAAATAAACTACAACGCCATTCTGTATTGTTTAACAATATATTTAATTGTGTGGACATATGAAACAATTCGAAATACGTCACGATATGTTTGTAGAAATGTCTAGCGCCTAATTATGTTTTGTGTTTCTAATGAGAACTATTTAAGTTGTATACCTGTTGCCCAGGTATGTTTCCCAGGTATTGTTGTGCGCCGTTACTGCTTCATAAATTCCGCCATGGTGAAGAATATTAAACTCGACCCGATGATTACAGGAAGATGTAGAAGTATAAAGAATGTTTATTTCTGCTCCTTTACCTAATTACAATTATATTTCGTTTGATATATTCAAGTCCTTAGTACATGTAATACATTCTTTGAACTATTAAAGCTCTTCGCGATTTTGTGAAACTACAATATTAATACATTTTTTTAGTTGTCGATCTTCGCAATTATCGATCTTCGCAAAGATGGAACATTTGTTCAAATAATCTTAAAATTTCATATCGCAAATTCCGTGCCTGCCTTAAAGTGTTCCAGCCCAGTAAGTGTTAGTATGGTTATCTTAAGGGTTATCTCAACCGGTGAGATGGCGATCTCAACGGTTTCCAAGTTATGATACAGGAGCTATGTCCCCAGGGGAAGGGGATGGATCACGAGCCCAATGGTGTGTGTATGTTTGTATCCGTCTGTTCATGCCCAGTAAGTGTATATATGATTATAGGTTGGGGATCTCAAAATATTCCAACTTATGGCCCATGGATTATGTCCCCAGGGGTGGGGATAGACACTGTGCCAGTACTGGGTGGATGCCTGTATCCGTCTGTTCAGTAAGTGTACATATGATTATAGGTTGGGGATCTCAAAAGATTCCAACTTATGGCCCATGGATTATGTCCCCAGGGGTGGGGATAGACACTGTGCCGGTACTGGGTGGATGCTTTCATCCGTCTGTTCATGCCCAGTAAGTGTACATATGATTATAGGTTGGGGATCTCAAAAGATTACAACTTATGGTCCATGGATTATGTCCCCAGGGGTGGGGATAGACACTGTGCCGGTGCTGGGTGGATGGTTGTATCCGCCTGTCCATGCCCAGTAAGTGTACATATGATTACAGATTGGGGATCTCAAAAGATTCCAACTTATGGCCCATGGATTATGTCCCCAGGGGTGGGGATAGACACCGAGCCGGTGCTGGGTGGATGGTTGTACAGTAATGTATTGTTCATGTACAGTAAGTGTGTTTATATGTTATAGGGTGGTGTTTGGGGGGGGGGGGGGGGGGGGGCTCATCCGTTTCCAAGTTATGACACATGAGCTACTTCCCCAGGACTTGGGATGGACATAAAATACAGCATTGACTTGAACAATATATCAGTGGAATAAAATAATCGAAAATCAATAATGTTGAGATTTTAATTGTACTGAGTATAAACCCCAAGAAAACTGCCACAAGGGAATACTCAATTTGGACGAGACAAGCTTGTTACCGAGCATAAATATAATGAAGATATTATGACTCACATGCTGTTCCGATACGAGAATAATTTCATTTATCTAATACTTGCCTATACATTTTTTGAATATACGATACGGCATTCACATAGCTAGTCAAATCACTCTTCCGAGCATTAAAGCCTTATCACACGGGAACAATAAAGCTTTGTCACACGGTTGACATTTAGACACATCAAATTAGAAATTCCTGAGTCTATTTACTGGATAATATTCGGCTAACTACGGAAAAATGAACGATATTACGGAAAGAGCCGAAAGTTTTACCGATTAGTTTACGTTCATTTCCGTTTAGAGTATTAACGGTTTATTATATACGATAAATTAGGGCTTAAGTTTCTTAAGCGTGAAAGTAAGCGCGATGGATTTAGACATTATCATATCGAGAATAGTACCCTGCTCTTGAGTTTGCTTCGCAAACACGACATTCTTGTTTTGCTTCGTTTTTGTGCTGATATGATTCTATGTGTGTACGACTTTTTTCACCTGTTAAATATAGCTATATTTTAAGTGATATATTTAAAAAAACGTATTTATAAAATAGAATATAAAATGGGCTTTGCATATCACACCCTCTATCAGGCCCTCGACCCAATCTATTGTCACGTGTTCAATCCATGCAGTATTAAGAAAATAAGTATATAACAATTGTCAAAAGGTGATTGTTTACAATTCCAATATATACTATGGGTAAAATGCGAATCGGGTTTGAGTTTGTTGATGTTTGTAGAGGGGTTCAGTTGCATCACGGAGTTGAATTGACATTGAAAATGTAAACAAACGTACTATTTTTACGATATTTCAATTGTTTCCAAAGTTAAGATGCATTTTCTTCATTGTTTTAAACTCTGCATTACGTGGTCTGAATATTATCTTTCAAACCCAATCCAAGCCGTTCTCAAAGAAGGGACAACAGGGTTGGCTGGGGTATGAAAATAAACCTTAATTTCGGCTTATGGGGTATATGTGTCTCAACTTATTCGTTTTTCTAGAGCTTGTACTCGAGTTGAGGACTTTAATATTCGTAATCTTTGTATAACTAAAAAGTTACTAAATCAGGGTTTAATACCGTTACCATAAACTTCGTAAAACCTTTGCAAAATTTTATTATCGTAACCCTGATCTTCTTTCCAAATATAAAAGTAATTTAAGGACTCTTCTGCGACAAGGACTATCACAACCTGATTTCTATGGTGATGTGATTTATAAACTTCGTAAGATTCTAGGTCATGATCACTTTCATAATATCTTTATTAAACTTGTTAAAAAGTTTATCAAAAGAGGTTATGACCCTATCATTTTGCAACGTACTGCATGCTTGGTGGTGGACCCTTTTACAGTTCGCCACTATGCTTTCCTCTTTAATTGCACGATGACCGGACAGGCTGTGGACCTTATGATGACGCCTACCTAAAGCCCATTGGGACGGTGGCGTTTGATGTGTGTCCATAATCTTTCTTGTCGTGCCCTTAATGGTTTATTCTCTTACTGCTCTGGCTTCTGCAAAGTCATTGAGTACCTTCATTGTGGCTTTCTAGGCTATTGTGTTTTTGTATTATATTTACACGAGCATATTTGTGTTTTACTTATATTGCCTATTGATGCTACCTTGTTGGTTAGAGATTAGATCATGGCGGGGATTTCTTTATTTACACTGTCCTGTTTTAATGGGATGACAGTAGGGTAAGTGTGAGGTTTGGTGCACCCTAGAACCGGTTTAAACCCCCAGTGGCCTACTTTGCCACTGACCGTTCCAAGGCGGTAGCCCTATTGTCTACCCTTTTTGTGTTTGTGATGTCGTTTGCATTTATTTTTGCTTTTGCCTTCTTGTTTGTCTGTTTGCGTGTTTGTTTCTGTGTTTTGTGGTTTACTGTCCTCCTTGAATACTACTTTCCCTGTCGGATCTTTTATATATTTCTTTTTAAACAGTTTGCATATCAAGTTGTAACATTAAAACATTTAATAGGTAATTTTAAACAGGTTATCACATTTTTTTCAGTAAACAATGTTTTTACACGTGTTTTATTGTCGAAATATCCGTTATTAAATCCTGCTAATATAAGCTTTCCCATCGCTTAATGGAATTAAAGCGGAAACACGTAATGGATAACTATATGTGTTATATGTTTATTCCATTTATTAATTTAGTCAAGGCGAAACATGTACGGTATATGATGTTGTTACATTTCTTCTAAATATCTTTGTCTGAATGCTGTATCCTTTAAATTGGTTTTGTGCAATGATATACTGTAGTAGTATGTGCCGAAATGTGTATTTATTTTTTGTCTTAAAGATGAATGGCCACCCTTTTTGTAGTATTATCAATTGACAAATTTAACTCTTAAACATCATTTGAACATTTCTTGATAGTCCCGGAGAGAAACATATATTTAAAACCGCTACTAAGTTGTGTGTAAATATTAGTATTATTTGCATGACGTAGATACTACTTTTACCACTGCGTGACTGCACGGGGAAATGAGGTAAATCTGAATTGTATAGCTGCACAACTATTGCCAGATAATTGATAAATACATTTACCTGTGGATTAATTTAACTGTTCAAAGATTTCTACCTCATCAAATAAAATCTTATTCTCGCTTTTCACAGATATTGCAATGTGTGAATTGTCAATATCTATTGTTGTGTATTGATTTCGATTTAAATAAACATAAGCATGTTCATGGGGGAACTTTAAATGCTCATTTAACTGAAATCTAGACAAGTGTGTAGATGTTTATGCGCTGGTTTGTTGAAGTTGCGCACTTGTTTGTCTTGGTATGGTTTCTATAAGCGCTAGTTTTTCGATGATTTTTGGGAATTTTTTAAAACTGTAACTTTTCTTATTATCTAAACAAATTAAAACACATTGACTGATCCAACAAATACATTGATGAAATTTAAGGCAGTAAAGTAGATAGGGGAGACCGGGGCACTCTGGGACATGGGGCACAGTGGGACATTTAACTTATTTGGTCTTTAGAGTTCTTTGATTTTGATCATTTTCACAAAGAAGATTGACATATCTACGCTTCTCGTTGCGTCCTTCCCGACAAGCTTCATGGCGTGAAGGACGTATTTTTTTCAGCAGGTCAGTAAAATGTGTTTTTTAACCTCGATGTGGTCATGCATGACTCGTGCATTGTGTAAATGTAAAACACAGACATGCAGTGGACAGTGGCATCGAGAAAAAGGTTGTACAATTACGCACATCTACAAACCATCATATTTCTGTCTACCAATTCGATTCGCACTTGACCTACAGTAATATACATTTTAATTAATATTGAAAAAAAAATTGTGCGTGTATTTCAATGTGGAAATGCAAACGTATTCACGTTTTTTATGTTGCTGGACTCGGCTGCTAGTACATGTTAAAGTAACGGCTAAATGCTATTTATTTCAGAGTTACAAGCCGGCGCTCGTTCATGTCATTAAATAACTAGTTTCAAATATTTAACAATGAAGTCGTATAGTGAGAGAAACACTTTGTTGTTATCAATTTTAATCCAGCTTGTTGAGAGATATCTGTGCGCAACCTCAGCTCAAGAGGACACTTTGTATTCCACAATCTTTACCGGGTACAACAGGAAGTTATTGCCGCGGTCTTGAATCACGATGATACCATTTATGTTGGAGAGGAATTTTACATGATAAATTTGAACAACTTTGATGAACTTTCTGGAGAACTGTCTGTCACTGGATTGTTTTTCATATCTTGGGATGAACAAAGAATATCGTGGATCTCATCTGAATTTGGCGGGAAAGAATCATTGGTTGTAGAGCCGGTTGACATATGGTATCCAAAAATTTACATTCTAGAATCATCGCAAAGCATTCACGAAATCGGAAGCATATCCTTGATGCCACGGATACACTATAATGGACATGTTCAATGGTCGACCGGTTCGGTTATGAAGGTCACTTGCTCAGTGGATGTCAGGTACTTTCCATTCGACACCCAAACATGTACTATTACATTATTTGGTTTGGGTTATTCCATTTCTGAAGTAATTCTGTATACAAGAAGTAGTGCAATAGTAATGGGTTACTATAAGACAATCAGCCTATGGGAATCAGGTACAAGTTCTCTAACAAACTACACCCTCGACCATGCCCCAATGCGTCGTCATTTCTTACGACTCGAACGTAGGAGCGAGTTTTATGTTGTATACATCATTGTCCCTATCGTGTTTCTCGGTATCCTAAACAATCTTGTCTTTTGTATGCCTGCAAGTTCCGGGGAACGGACATCAGTGGCTATAACGACGTTCTTATCGTTTATTGTCTAAATGGGAATTGTTAACGACAATGTGCCTGCAAGTTCTTCAAAGATGTCTCGCTTATACACATCATTCTCCTGTTTCTGTTTGTGTATAGTTGCACCATATTATTTCTGTGCATAGTTTCCTTGAGAGTGTATGACAATGATTAAGATGTGCCAAACGCAATCAAACAAATCACCATTCGTTTGAGATGCGGGCTGATTGTGACCAGAACAAACGAGACAAAAATAGTTCCAGTAAATTTTGGGAATGACAAAGACTGGAAAAAGGACAATGTATCGGATATCGTTCTTAATACCTTTGATTCTGATTCCGACCACTGTGCAAAAACAATTGAGTCCAGCACGCGCAAATACGAGGATATTACATAGAAGACGGTTGGAAAAACGTTTGATTTTTATTGTTTTCTTGTGCTGTTTGTTGCTTTTGGAATGTATATATCTATTACTTTTATTCAGTTATACACCAACACTGGTCTATAGATGCATTTGCCGGCAATCTCCGCGAACACGGCATTTCGGTCTTTATATATAATATATAGTACTAGTATGTACTGACGATACATGTAGTACTACATTTGTATTTACCCAGTAGTAAACAGAAGATCAAAAGTTGTCTGTTAAGACGTGTGGCCGCTTAATAAAATACATTTTCGTGTAAACCAAAATACACTTTGCAATTGATATAGTAGTTGTTTAGAATAGGTGACCTCTAAATAGAGGTAGTTGTTGTTGTTGTGTGTGTGTGTGTGTGTGCGTGCGCGCGTGCGCGAGTTCATGTTGTTTTTGTTGTTTTTCAAACATATTAAAGGAACTTTGAGTAACACTGGGTTTTCGATGATTATGGTCGCTATCCAATGTTTTATTTATGTCTGGTGGCAGCTAAAATTATTATGAAATTATTTAAATGTAGGCAGTAATGGATATAGTAAATGGTTTATAAAGCTGAAAATTAATACATCTTCGCTAAAGAACAGTAAGGAGAGGACTAGATGTATTAATAATGAATTGGAAAGTATCTAAATATCTTAAAAGGTATAGCATTTGTCTTTCAGAACATCAGACACGAATGTAAGAATATAAGTATTCCATAACTTCATAAATATCACATAACGTAAAAATGTATGAATGTAGCTGCCAAGAGAGTGAGAGAGAGAGGGAAAGCGAGAGAAAGAGAGAAAGAGAGAGAGATAGGGGAGGAGAGAGAGAGAGAGAGAGATATTTTTTTGGTATTTTTCATACAACACCGAGCAATCGGAACAACAACGCCGATAACCCGCTATTTATAACCGATTAGAATTTCCGATTGCACAACGAGCTATACGGGAAATACCGAGTTGTGCCGAGTTGCATATTAATTGTATCTACGAGTTTTTAACATATATTCTTAAATATGCACGAATGTAAGATTTTAATTATTTCATAACATCATAAATTAATGTCACAGAAAGTACCTGTATTACTGTAGCTGAATATATATATACTATAACATATATGTAGACGCGGGGTATTTTGATATATAAAACCCTCATTACATGGCCTGTATAAAGCACGGGTCTATATAGGGTCCTGCAAAAATTATATCTATTTTCTATATCCTTACCCAATTTAGACCTAATAGAAATTGACTTGATAACAGGGTTTCAGAATGGCATTATATACATACTATATATACCCCATATAATTGTGGGGAATTTCTTTATATTGCCGTATAAGGAACAGAACTCAACACTCAGTTTCACAGTATATATATAACACGAACAATTTTTCTACCAGAGGTAGTCAGTCTCCCCTTGAAGAAAATATATTCAGAGTAATTTGAATAAGTGTACGACTATATAAATAGCGGGACAATTCCCACTTATTCAAATTACTATTAACATATTTTCTTCAAGGGGAGACTACCTCTGGAAGACAAATTGTTCGTGTTATATATATATGCTGTGAAACTGAGTGTTGAGTTCTGTTCCTTATATAATAATTTACAGAGTACTCACATTCAAAATCGTAGTGACCATTAGGTCAGTAGATAAATAATAGACGACGCATCAAAAGGCGCAACTGTGTAGTTGTATCACAAATTCCTAATAATTGTTACAATCTGCAGTCTGATTAGATCTTAAGATTCGACGTGTAAGAAAAAATTACGAAGGAAATATTTTGAACAGTCCAATATTATTTGCCAAATTAATGTCTTTGATAATTCGTCATTGTTTTTTATATGAATTTGTTAAACTGTCGTGATTTATTTTAAATTTCTAATTTCCAATTTCTTCGAATAAAGTTGTGTATCTTATCAGCTAAGTAGCTGATGACAGTCTGATGTCAGTCCATCTCAATGCATTATCCTGTTGTGTGATGCTACAAATTAATATTGCGCACTAATAATCGGTTTAATCCTGTCAGCATGTTTTATCTCACATTGATTTGTTACCAGCATTTTCATCCATTTTTCATCCTAACAATAAGAATGATCTTTACAAATATCGTTTATTTAATTTTAGGGTTCTCTGTTAAACCCTTTATTTGGTAATACTTTATGAATATCAATGTTACCACCGTTTCCACTTTTATCAACACATGTTTTAGGAAGTCCGCATGATGTACATATTGATTTACGGGTTTTTGATAACATATACTGATGACTGATTTTTTTTCTTCTAAGTAACACAGTGATGTATATAAATATGTATTTTTAGATAAAATAGATTAATTGATAAAATCTGATTTAACTGATTTTATTCTCTATTGTTTCATAAGAGTTAGTGTTTTATAAAGCATATTTCCTTCCCGTAACGTCGTGAAAAAAACAACAACATCCACACAGTAAATATGTTCTTATCTGGATAATGAACAGTGTCATACTTTATATTCGGGGATGTAAGATTCCGAAAAGGGGATGCATTTGAAGCAACAATCACACACAAGAAATAAAAGTAGCAGACTCGGTTTTATGGAGCCTTTTCATGTAAGGTAATATCATTTGATAAACCTCTCACAACCCCCCCACCCCACCACCCCAGCCCCCGTACCCCCAACCCACGCCCTAGCACCGGCTTAAGCGGTATTCTACTTGAAAGCCATATATATTGGTCGTTTAAGAAACGGTAAGCAATAACACTACTGATTTGTAGTCGGGAATACGTTTTACAGCCGCTACACATCACTAAACAAACGCTAGTGTGAATGTCAATAAATACTGTAATGGGGATCCCTTTGGAACTAACATGCACAAACAAGGGGGAAAAGTAGCAGACCCGGTTTTACTGGGTCTATGCATGCTATGTGAGGTAATATAATTTGCAACATCTCTCATGCCCCCTAGTACGTCTTAAACAATATTCTACTTGAAACTTTAAATCCACACACACTGGGTTTGATGATCCTATAGGACCAGTAAGTAATAACACTATTTATTTGTAATCGGGGCTATTTTACAGCCGCCACACAGCAATAAAAAAACTCTATTTTTAATATGAAACTTCTGTTGGTGATACCAAATGGATCAAAATAATAAGTATAACAGTAAAACGTTCAGCGTGTCACCCTGTAAGATCAACAAGATTATTAATATCACATTCTCTTCATTTTGTTTTGTTGGCAATGCTCGTCTGAAATTGTGTATATACACTTTAGCCCATTGTATTATACATGCATCTAAGAAATCCCCAAACCCCGTTTCTTTTTGTTGCTTTGTTTTATTTATAGGACAACAAACTTTACACTATTTTTATTTCTTCTGTGTGATGGTGTAAATCCATTTGGATCAAGCAGCTAGTCTAGCTGTTTTATCACTTGTCGTTTTAACCATTCCATTTCCCATTAATTTACCAATTCCAGTGTTTTTTGGTAAGTTCAGTGTTATTTACATTTTTGGAGCCACATCAAAAAATGTTGGCATTAAATATAAAATAAGTATATGAATCTTTCGTAAGGGAATATCGTTTTAGTCAACAAACCAGCTAAAGCTTTAAAAAAAAATCCGTTTATAATGGAAATCTGATTTTTTAGCTATACTAATATTATGACTCTTTAAAGTGTGTGTTATTTCAATTGTAATGTTTGCAATGTTTGCAACTGAAAGCGGTGTTGCGGGGGTATTACTCACCTTCAGTGATAGTTCTAGTTGATTTTGTTAACATGACATATAGACGCCACATTTCTTGAGCAATCCTAACCAGACTTGCACATATTGTATATGACCATAAGATTTCGGAGAAGTTCGACAATGTGCCAATACTCAGGTGAGCGCTACAGAACCATCATGGCCCTCTTGTTTTTACAGCTAATATGTTGTTTTATTTATGTATTCTTACATATAACACGTCCTCTCCCCCGCCCCCACCCCAAACACACACACATTACATACACATTTTGCATATTTCTGTGTTTTGTTTATTTATTGTTACACCTATAACCCCACAACTCAGAGACCACCACCTCCAGCCCCACCCGAAACCCCGTACTATTTTTACATATGTTTCTGTGTTATTTTGTTTATTTATTCTCACACCTCTCCATCGCCGAGTTCTTTTTGGTACATAATTAGTTTTATGTTGTTTTGTTTTTATATTCTTACATACCACCTACAGCTATCCCAGCCTCACCCCTCTCATAACCCGACTTTCATTTTTACATATTTCTGTTTGTTTTTGTTTTATTTATTTATTCTTACTCCTATACTCCCCGCCACAATCATCCATATCCCAAACACCCCACCCCACCCCAACCTCAAAACACTAAACGTCTATATATATACATGTATCTGTGTACATATTGTTACGCCGTGACCCTGCCGTCACGACACAACATGAGGGGTTCGCTCAGTGTTGACGGTTACTTTCAAAGTTGTGTTCGGCTTGTTTGTGTATTTTCACATTTGTATACTGCTTGTAAGTTGGATTGAAATGAATACCAGAATCAGTATCTCCACATAAACTGTTATGTTTATTTATCAGTTTATAACATGTATATTATCAGTACAGGATGTAAATAGATTTATTAAACCAGTAAATGTTGTTCATATTTATACCACACACCTATTAATATGTCTGTGTTTATGCATCTCTATTTCCAAAGAGCATAGCAAACTATAAGAATATGCGCACCAGAAATCACTTCCTTGCATAAAGAAGTATGGGACCCAGTGGGTGGGGATGGGGGATGAGTGGGAACTGTAGGCGTTGACAGAAACTCAAAGGTCTCTTTATATTAGCCTTTGGGCTGTGTTAATATTCACCTCGTCGTCCATATGTCTCTTGAGGGAGCCGGAGCTGGAGCTGGAGCACATCTGTATATATATACGTTCGGTGTAGACTCTATAAGTTTAGGCTAGAGATTGACAACGGAGCAGATTTCTCCCCAGTATTTATACTAGTTGATGACGTCATGACTTCAGTTGTGACGTTGCAGTTGCTCCGCCGCTCGGTAGGTCCCGTAACGTCCCGAACGCCCCTCGGAACGTACTTCGGCGACGTCCGACATTTTGCTCCGCCGTTCGGGCGTCTTCGGAGCGAGTTACTCGATTAAGTGCTTGTTCTGCTCCTGCTCCGGCGTATGTACATGTAGGCAAATCGAGCGTCCCGTGAATTAGGAGTATGGCGAGAACGGACGGTTTTTCAGGCTAAATGATTTCGTCTTTCTGGCTTCTAAAAAAGCTTTATCGGATAAGTGGATTGTGGAAGGGGACAGGGGAAGGGTTGGTTTACTGAACGAGATCGAACTTAATACCTGACATGGCATTTAAAGTTGGATTATGGCTTGTGATTTCTGGTGCACAATGAAGAAGAATGAATGTGATCGCCGGTACATTGCACCTCCCCCCAAAAAGGGATTCAGTCTCTGAATCAGTAGAAATAAAGGTACGTATAGCCATAGGTAAGTAGCAGGTTCTGTTTCTGAAAACAATTTAATTTTTCGTAACATAACACCTGTCAGAACAAAGGGAGATCACTTCGTTTTTCTTCATTAAAAGTAAATTACTGATTGAATAGTATATACAATTTAATATACATCAGAGAAACTAGTGTGAGAGTGAATGTTGTTAATTGCGATATGGTTTCGTGAGACACTCATGACGAGACTAATTATTGTGAATCTGACATTACATATTTACATCATTACATGTTCGAATTCTTAAGAAACATCAACAAACTATGTTAACCGACCAATCCGTGATCATAAAATTGACACACATCTAATTTTGTGTAGGCGATAGACTCGCGACTTGCACTTTACCATAGATATTCTAGCAAGTTTACTGCAAAAACTAAGGTATTTACAGAGTGATCTTTTTTTTTGTTGAAAACTACATTTCCTGTACATGTAGGCAGCTGATTCAATCGATGCAGGAGCAAGCGTACCATTACATAAGCGTACCAGCGTATAAGCGTACCATTTTAGGAGCAAGCGTCCCATGTAGAGACAATATAGTGGTAACATAGGTGCTAATTTGTTTGTGGTTTGCAGGGTGATGATTATAAGGGTGATAATTGCATGGTGAGATCATTTTTATAAGATGTGTATAAGGGAATATGAATAATTTTGCACACGCTTGTTTCAATTTTTAGTAGTTTTATTTAATTAATATATACACAACAAATAAAGATAAAGAAGACAAAGATAACGTTTTACATACAAGACGCTTTACATTCAAGACAGAAATGAAAGATATTTACATTCTTAAACAGCTAGAACATTTGAAGATATAGTTTATTTTATTTCAACTATTAGCAATTTCATCATTAACAAGATAAGTTACAAATACTAAAGCAACAGATAGCCGTGATACACATTAACAATGACACAAACAGGAGAAACCAATATAGTTGACGTCATGTTCTACATGAAATCGCCGAATTGATGTTGTTGATGCTGCTATCTAGTTGTCTTCCTCGCCGTGATCGTCTGCTGTTGCCGGGATTGGTCCTAGTCCCATTAGGTGGCTGCAATCTCGTAGAAGTCTCGATGTCGTTATGTCCCCATCTTCATATTGGTCCCATAGGTCAAACAGTCGTCAATGGATGCGTTTGTACTTTTGTCTATTGTTGCGTGCCAGCAGATTTTCAGAGACCAGCCTGATCTGCATGTTGACTTTCTCAGCTTCTGCCGTAGAAGGGGGACGAGCACGTAGAATGGAAGGGTGCTCCCGCTGGCTCGTGCGTTAAGTCGTTTGTGCCACCCTGTAAAATAAATAGTAGTATAAATAGTTATACATGTCTGATTTAATGATATTATTATATATATATATTTATTGTTCGTTATTCATTATCAGTTTAATTAAGGTATTTCATTTAATGTTATCATTTTCTTTTTATGCAATGTTGACACTTATTGTGATGATATATATGTATCAATATATTTACCTTCCACGTCATTGTTGGGCCTAACAGTGACGTGGAAACCGACCAGTGTTCCGGTTTCCCTACAGAGCCGTCTATCCAATAAGTGCGGACGTAGTTAACCAGCTGGATTATCTCAGGACATGATGTACCGGCAAGCTGCTCCAACTCCGCGAACGTCTCCCTGGTGTGTTCGGCTGGGATTAATGGCAGAGCGGATTAATGGCAGAGCAAGAAGTTTTCGGATGAATCAATAATTGTCCGCCTTTTCGTTATAACTCGTGCTCAAACCCAGACGCATGAGTCTGGAGTGAATGTCGATACAGCGGTCTTATATTTTATTCATTGCGCGTGTATCAAAATGAAGCATGCGTTTGCGCGTCCGTCTGAGCGTGAGTAATTCACTCATTGAAATGATTGTCCGTGTTGTGTTTCACTGCGCGTGTATAAAAATGAAACATCCGAAATCAAAATGCCAAAATGAGTTAAATTAAATTATGCAAATGAGGAAAATTGTTACATATTTTAAATAAATTATTTTAAAGATCATTAACCGAGTAATGAGAATACTTTTTTTTCGTCATTTACCTCGGCATTCACTTAAATATCAATATATTATCAATAAATTAATAATTTCACTGCTTATTATCAATGATCCATTATGTTTTATGTTCGATATACTAGATAATTGATATACCAATGAATCTCTATATATCTATATATGTGGTACGCTTGCTCTCGGAAAGTGGTACGCTTGCTCCCGGTACGCTTGTGCAATGGTACCCTTGCTCCATCATTCGATTCAATACGTCTATCTTTCAAAGTAGAATCTTGATTATTATCGTCCTCTGCTCTGTCAGATATTTTTATTTTATTAAAGAACCAAACGATGAAAATCAAGTAACACACATTTTTATACCCTATTGCGATTTTGGTAAAATCTCAACAATTTGGCAATGGAAAATTATGAATTCACCATTTAATTTTAGTAATAAGTGTTTAATACTAAACAAAGCTCTTCATGGTGAAGAGTATTTATATTTATCTCTAAAACTATAAGAGGTAATATTTTTAATATCTATAATTATTAGAGGTAATAATTTTAATATCTATCAATAGTTAACAATGGGTGATGTGAATAAAACTTTGCTTAACACAAGAACAATATATTAAACATGAACACATTTACAAAAGCATGGTGTATAAAATAATAAATACGTGCATCTTTCTCTTGTTAGTCTGCTTACTGTTACAGTGTAACATACTCTACCAGCAGGTAGGTAAACATCAGTCGTGCGTAACACTCTGAACTATTAAGAACCACTCTTGCCTTTTTTTCATTAATCTCAAACCTAAAGTCAACACTACCGTCAGGTAATATAACGTCTATCCTTATCTCGCCTTATTTTGACAATAAAACAACACCATGTTAAAAAAAAAATATAATAGTTATAACTAAAAAAATATTAGCATCTCTCTAATATTTATATCATGTATGATAAAATTTCACACATTCTAACTTTCATTTCAGCAATTAGTCGACCCATGTCTTATGTTTCCAGTGAAGACCAGGAACGGTAGCAGGGTAAGACCCTTTATTATTCGGTCCAGAAATGATAACAACATCAGCTAATATCTGGACATCAACTTCTCACATAAGTATACTTCTGTTCAGCTTCAAATCTCAGTCATATCAATGACTCCAATAACCTCTACAAGGATTTCATAGTCTTGCTCGACAAAAAGGGTGCATAATATGCATCAGGGTAAGACCCTATTAAAACAAGTCATATTTACTTTAATGAACTTGCAAGAAATAATAATTTAAACAAAATACTTCTCTCCTATTCCCGTTAACTTGGTTACACACCATAAAAAGCCATCCATGTCTGATGTACTTCAACTTAAAATATCAGTCATACCAATGACTACATCAACGCCTCATATAAGTACTCCAACTTAAAATCTCAGTCATATCAATGACTACAACATACTCTCATATAAGTATATTTCAGCTTCAAATCTCAGTCATATCAATGACAACAACAACCTCTACAAGGATTTCATAGTCTTGCTCGACAAAAAGGGTGCATAATATGCATCAGGGTAAGACCCTATTAAAACAAGTCATATTTACTTTAATGAACTTGCAAGAAATAATAATTTAAACAAAATACTTCTCTACTATTCCCGTTAACTTAGTTACACACCATAAAAAGCCAACCATCTCTGATTCTCTACGAAGTATAAACTTATCACAAAATGAGGTATATTCCATCCATCCCTATTTTTAAAGGTTAACATCCGGTTTGTGTCAAGAAAGATTACTATGCATTGAAGATGGAGATTGTGAACATATCGAAGCATAAAGTTGTATAGAATGTGTATATCTACCTAAGCTTTCAGTAGAAGGAAAAAAAAAATTCTACAATATTATATTACTTGTGACAATGAGTTGCAATATTTTTATGTTATTAATAGTAAAACAGTATAACTATGAATTTTGTAATATCTGACATTAGATTTTTGCATATAATTCAGTACAGTATGTATTAAAGATTCAAAAGTCCGCATTTCTTGAAGGTTCTGTTGTTGTTGATGATCCTAGTTCTTCTTTAGTCTCATGGTCAGGATTTTAGAAAGTTCTAAGATGTTGTAAAATCTGGATTCCAGTGCTCAAAGAAAATTATTTTAAGAGACAGGCCCAGGGCTTTTTGCTTCTAAAAATGGACAGGCCCCGATTTGAAATGGACAGGCCCTGATTTGAAATGGACAGGCCCCGATTTAAAATGGAAAGGTCCAATATTTTTTTCTTATTGGAAATGTGTCTTTATTCACTTTTATAGCACACATTAATTTTGTTACGTATGTATTAATCAAGCTCAGAACCTCTCTGACTATATTTTTCTTTTTGCTACCACTTTATGCTCCCTGGTCAGCGGACTTATTTACCATTTCGTTTAAAATATGTTAGAATAGAATATTACATAGTAATTTATAACCAATGCAAAGGAGAGTACTAGCATTTTTGCCAAACGATAATAATCAGAGCCGCCTTGGTGAAATTGAAGCTTAACTTGGAGCCAAATTTTTAATCAGGTTTTATGAGACTATCAGAGCCTCCTCTGGCTATATTTTTTCTTTTTGTCACCACTTTCTCCAAGTAAAGAATTAGGAGCCTAGACTAGAATTCATTTAAAAGTAGGATTCCAGGAACTCTTTACACCTTAAATAATGAATAGAAATATACTTTATATCTTTATTTATACATATACAGTATATATATTTTTCTTTCCACCAACATGTATTTGTAAAGGACAGTTTTTCCTATTTGATTATGTAAAAAAAATAAAAAAAAAATAAAAAAAAAAATCCGAAATTATGTACCATCCGAACTACTATGACACCGCACTTTTACGGCCCCAACATTTCACAAACATTCAATCGATATACCATCAATAACGATTTTTTTTCATGCATTAGTGTGTTTTTAATGACAAAAACGGTATTTCTTATCACAAAGGAAAGAAAACACAACCCTTATAGCAGAATAATGAGTTTTATGTCAACAATTGTCGACCTCAAAGTTGTGACAAACTGCCGACACGAAGCCAGGCAAAATATTCAAACTTCTTATTGTTTCAATGTGTGAAAACACATTTTAATACACATGGGAGTATTTTGTCTTGAGGAACTTGAGCTTGAGATCCAGTAAAACTAATTTTTTGGGGATTTTTTTTTTTTTTTTTTTTTTTTTTAAGACAGGCCCGACGGGCTCCTCGTCTGCAAAATGAGACAGGCCCGGAATGGATTTCGAGGAGCCCCGGGCGTCGGGCTATCCTATTTCTTGAGCACTGGATTCTATTAAAATTTCTTCCAGAGAAGCCCAGTTTGTTGGGAAGGTGTTCATGGGTAGATAGCATCCATTGCGAAGAAAGTCCAAGATGAATGGGAAATGTTTTCCTGATCTGTCCAGAAAGATGGTATTGTCTTTGATTGTGACAGGCGAATCTGGTGCTGTTAAGTTCTATAATACAGAATACGGTGAAGCTTGCAATGTATGACGGCTGGTAAAGAATTTGGTGCCGCCTATATCTAATTTGATGAAGGTTTCCTGTTGTTTTTGAATAACTATAAGTGTGTCCATTACTTTTTCTGTGTTGTATGTGTCGTCGGGAAGGTCCGGGTTTGGTTCATCATATGTAGGAGTAGGTGGAAGGAAATCAGGGTCTTCTTCCAAAATGCCTGATATCGCAGATGTTACTTTCGGATAATATTTTCTCGACCAAATCTACTGGTTCCTTCAAATGTTCCAAATTTTGAGTTCCTTTTGTGGTTTTGTTTTCATGCGACTTCTCGGATTTCTTTAGGTCTTGTAAAGTTTCGATTTCCTTGGTTTTGGTTCCGTGTGGTTTCTCGGGATTATTTACACATTCCAAAATTTTAGTTCCTTTATTTAGGGGTTTCTTTGGCTTCTCTGATTTGTTTACGTGTTCCAAATTTTCAGCTCCTTTGTTTAGGGTTTTGTTTTTCTTCTCTGATTTGTTTAAGTGTTCCAAATTTTCGGTTTCTTTGTTTTTGGTTTCAAGTGGCTTCTTTGATTTGTTTACGTGTTCCAAATTTTCAGCTCCTTTGTTTAGGGTTTTGTTTGGCTTCTCTGATTTGATTAAGTGTTCCAAATTTTTGGTTTCTTTGTTTTTGGTTTCAAGTGGCTTCTTGTATTTCTTAACGCGTTTCAAATTTTCGGTTTCTTTATTTGGTGTTTTGTTTGGCTTCTCCGATTTGTTTACGTGGTCCAAGTTTTCAGTTCCTTTGTTTAGGGTTTCACATGGTTTCTCTGAAAGTACTGCTGTTAGAGGCGCCCAATGTAACAGGTCTTCCTCTGTAATGTCTACCTTGGGTAGTGTGATGGTATGCGAGTTTCTCCAATCACTGTCATCTGACAGGTAGAGGTCCTCTGAAACGTCTTGTATAGTGACTTTTTCTTTTTCATGGAATGTTGATATGGATGTTTTAGAGACATCCGTGACTGTTGATTTTAGTTTCTTCTCTTTGGAGTGAGAATGAGACTCCCTGTTCTTTTTTAATTTGATGACCACATAGTCGTGTGCAGCTTCCCCTTTCATGTATGTGTCCAGTACTTTTTGGGCCTCTTCGCCTTCTTTGCCTGTCCCACGGTGGTATAGAATCCATCGGCTGGTTTTGAACAGGTCACAGGTATGTCTTGTCTTCCTAACTACGCTGAACCCGCAGAGGTCACACACATAACACATTCCGAGGTGTACCTCTTGTATGTGTCGTAAGACGTTGGATTTTCTATAGAACGACCGGTCAATGCGTGGACATTTTTTACATTTCCATCTCAGATCCTGAAAGTAGAAGGAGGTGTCGTTTAATATAAAGTTGATCAAGTTATTGGTTTATTTGGTTTCGTATTTGGATTTAAGTAGGCTTTGGACTAAATCCATGGTAGACATCATTTTATATTTTTGGTTTCAAGAGCATTTACAATTTTATTTATTATTGCCTCTGTATAAATTGTCTTAAAAGATTTTTATTTTAAACATTGTCAATTTGTAGGTTACTACATGTATTGACTATGACACTGGAGCTTGGTTGGAGAAGATGAGCAGGTAGAAGGTTCTCCCAGGGTTTATGGATTTGATACAAGGAGTGATCTCTGGTTTGTATATCGGGTAGGGTATATATGACATCATAACAACAGCATTTTTGGTTTTTGTTTTATTTATAAAAATTGTATTTTGTACATGGCACAGGCACCTTTATATTTTCCTCATCAGGAGTTCTTTATTATTATTTTTTTTTTTTAAGGTTTTTAAAGTTGTGACTCGAACCATGAAGGTATGTCACTACCTTTGTACAGCTTGAGTCTGTCATGATGTACCACTTGTGCTTTCTTGTTTGGGGCACTTTTGATTTCATACAGGATGTCACTCCACTTCTTCACAATAATGAAGGGAACAGTCCAAGGTTTCTGTAACTTAGGACTTATGTTTTTACGTCGTTTTGGATCGTGGAACCATACGGCGTCCCCTACTTTGTACTCTGTGACAAATTTCCCTTTGTCGTATATTCTCTTCATGTTAACAGAAGCATTTGCGAGTTTTTCTCGAGATATATCATGTATTTGTAACATTTTCATTTCAAGTTCATAGCCATGTGTAGAAGTGCTGCTTCTTTCTTCTTCTATAGGTCTTCCAATTGCCAGATCTATGGGAAGGTTCATTTCTCGACCAAGCATCATGGCAGATGGTGTAACTCCTGTTGATTCATGGACACTAGAATTGTATGCCATGGTAAGAAGTGGTTGGTACTTGTCCCAATCCTTCTGATTTTTACTTACAAATGCTGCAATCATGCTTTCCAGAGTGCGGTTTGCTCTCTCGACCATCCCATCTGAACTTGGTCTTGCTGCTGTGGAGCGGGTTTTGTGTATGCCTAACAGGCTGCACATTTCCTGGAACACACGTGACTCAAAATTGGTAGCTCTGTCAGAAAATAACTCGAGGGGTACACCCCAGATACTTATAACTTTATTTACAAGTTTGGTTGCTACATAGCTTGATTCTTGACTTTTCAGTGGTATAGCATGAAGCCACTTCGTAAAGTTATCTCCGACCACTAAAATGTATCTATTTCCTTTTGATGATGGAGGATAGGGACCGTGTATGTCTATCGCTATTCTTTCTAGAGGTTGTCCAACCTGGTATATTTTCATCGGTGCCTTAGCTTTGCGAGGTGGTGGTTTTCTGGCTGCACATGTGTCACACGTGCGACACCAGTGTTCAACATCCCGTCTTTGGAAACACCAATAAAACCGTTTTTGTATTTTCTTCAGAGTTTTCTTAAACCCTAGATGTCCTGCTGTGACTTGTTCATGAAGCTGTCTGAAGATGTATCTGTGTATACTGTTGGGTAACAAGATTACTTTTCTGAAGACACCATCTTCTAGCAGCACTCTCTGATACAAAATGTCTTCATCAAGGTCTATAACAGCCCAATGGTGCCAGTAATATTTTAACTCAACACCATATTTAGCCACTGTTTGCCAGTTTGGTTTCTCATTCTCACGTTTCCATTCTTTGATAAGTGAGAGGGTTGGGTCTATATTCTGTTCTCGACAGATGTCTTCTATATCTGTGATCTCAATGTCATTTAGATCTGACGGAGTGTTTATTTCTGGTTTATGACTTGTACTAGGCTGTTCGTCGTCTGTGGTTGTACTTGTCTTTGTAGTTGACTTGCTTGTTTCACTTTTGCTAAGACTGTCCTTGGGATCAGTGGTAATTAATGTTCTAACTGGGAGGGTGGTTTGATCATATTTCTTTTCTGCTCTATCACAATGGGGACAGTTGTTATCGGAACAGGGTCGTCTGCTTAAAGCATCACAGTTGTTATCGGAACAGGGTCGTCTGCTTAAAGCATCACAGTTGTTGTGGACCCTACCAGCACGGTATTCTATAGTCATGTCATAGTTTCCAAGTACTTCTATCCAGCGAGCCAATTGTCCTTCGCAGTTTTTGAAGTTGAGTAACCAGGTTAGCGATCCGTGGTCGGTTCTTGTGCGGAAGTGGACTCCATATATGTAGTGGTGAAAGTGCTTTACTGACGATACTATGGCCAACAGTTCCTTTCTAGTAGTACAGTATTTTCTTTCCGTTTTTGAGAAGCATTTCGAGTAATTGCCTATAACTCTCTCGATTCCATCCTGTTCTTGACTTAATACACTGCCAAGGCCCACATTTGATGCGTCACAGTCTAAGGTATAAGGTAATTCTTCCCTCGGGTATGCTTAAATGGGCGTTGTCGTCAAAAGCTGTTTCATTGTTTTAAGTGCGTTTTCACAGGCATCGTCCCATGTAAATGTTCTATTTAGCTCTGTCAGTTGATGAAGTGGTTTTGCGATTGTTGCAAAGTTGGGAATCATCTTTCGATAGTAACTACATAGACTGATAAACGAGCGCACCTGTTTGGTGTTCTTAGGCCGTTGCCACTCAGTAACTGCTTTAATCTTCTCGGGGCACGGTTTAATGCCTTCTTCACTTACTTGGTGTCCTACGAAACTCACAGATTTTTGAAAGAAAAAACATTTCTTTGGGCTAAGTTTAAGATTAGCTCCCCTAAGTCGCTGGAACATCTCGCGAAGGTGGGTCATATGTTCTTGGAAAGTCTTTGAATGACACAATAGGTCATCTAGGTAGATGAAACATATAGTGTAGGTTAGTCCAGCGAGGACCGTCTCCATTAAACGTTCAAATACTGCTGGTGAGGTGGTCATGCCAAAAGGCATCACTTTCCACTGATATGTTTCTCCGCCGATGCTAAATGCTGTCTTTGGTCGGTCCTTTTCAGCAACACTAACTTGGTGATAGGCTTGACGACAATCCATGGATGAAAAATAGGATTTCCCTGTGAGTGCATCTAGGGATTGATCTACTCTAGGTAGTGGGTGCGCATCAAATTGTACTTTTGCATTTACCCGTCTATAATCTATACATACACGGGTGGAACCATCTGACTTTGGTATCAGAACAACTGGAGAGAGCCAAGGGCTTCGAGAAGGTTCTATGAGATCTCGGTCTAGTAATTTTTCTATTTCTTTCTCGGCAATCTGACGTTTTGCCAAGGGTAGTTTATATGGTGGTGTACGGACAGGTTTACCATCTCCTGCGTCATTGGTGTATTCCACCAGGTTTGTATGTCCAATATCATCTTCAGATTTTGAAAAGATATCTTGGTATTCTATTAACAGTTCCTTGAAGCTGATTTTCTGGTCAGCTGTCATTCGCGTGGAACATCTGTTAAATACTTCATGCATGTGTTCTGGAAATTCTGTATTTGTTGTTCTACATGGAGCAGACCTAGCAAAATTTATTTCATATTTTGGTGGATTAACTGCTTCCAAGGTGGCCATCACAGTGTTTCTGTGTAAGCGTGTAGGTTTATTCTCAAAATTTGCTAGTCGTATTGGAACAAGTCCTTCTTCAGGTTTAACCAATGCCTTTGCTAGTAGAAGCTTATACTTGTCTGTGAAATTTGGTTTGCTGTCAATTAACCCTACCTGGTCCTTTTGAAAAGCATCTATAGTTCTTCCTGTAACTATCATTTCTGTGTTTGGCGGTATTTCCATGTCCTCCATTAAGGCCACTCTCACAACCGATTAACTTCTTTTACATGTGAGAAGCAGTTTATTAATTCTCCATTAAGGTTCACACTTTGTTGACTGAACAAAATGTCAAAATTCTGAGATTGTATGAAGTCTCTTCCAAGGATACAGTCATTTTGTATATCTGCTATAAGTATCCATATTTCAAAGGATTGTGTAACAATTTGTAGAAGTACTCTAGCTTTTCCATAAATTGGTGCTATTTCTCCGGTAACGGTTATTAACTTTGTATTTATAGGTATAGTCTTTGGGCGTTGCTGTACAGGCCATGTATCCAGGTTGTCTTTCCGCAGAATTGTCGAATTGGCACCCGTGTCGACCAGTAAGGTAATATGTTGTTTTTGTATCTTGGCAGGAAGAAAATAGCCTTCATCAAATGATGAATTGTTTCCCACCATTATTGTCTCTGGCCCATCTGGTTTGATCGTCCTGTGGGCCTCCAGGTCGACCTGTTCTCGTTTTCCGGGACATGTCTTGTGTCTCTATTGTTATAGGCATTCTGAGGATAATTTGATCGGTTTTGATATTGGTTACCTCCCTTATACTGTGCTTCATTGTAACCTTTGTTTGTTGCATTCCTGTCATGTGTTCTCCATGGTCTGTTACCAAATGTGTTGTTCTGATGGGAGTTATCTCCCCTATTCTGATTGTTGTATTGATTTGTTCCTCTATCAAGGTTTCTACCCCTGGATATTTCATGGATCTGATTGGCAAGATCTTGTACGGTTTGACAAAGAGTTTCTACTTTATTTGTCAATTGATTTTCATGCGATTTATCTTGCCCTACCGCAGCTATTGGTATAACTTCGTGTCTTTGTTTGTCCGCCATACGGTAGGCTTCTAGTCTGATTGCAGTTTGTTCAGCTTCTGATAGGTCTTTTAAACCTGATTCTTTAAGCTTTATACGAATGTCAGAATCTGTCAGGGCGTCTATGAAATAGTCGAGACTGACCGTTTCAATCCATCCTTTAGGAGCATCTGGATAGGCTTGACTGCTTAATTTTCTAATGTTTTCCCCAGGTTTACGTATTCTATTTCTCAGTTGAGTTCTGAAAACCTCTGCTTTGTTTACAGAACCGTAGCGAGCAGTTAACTTTTTGACAAGAGTTGAGTAATCTTTCCTCTCAGTAGAGCTTAATTCTGTCAAGATCGAGCGAGCATTTCAATTCAAAGTACCAGCCAAGTATAACCCTTGAGCTTGGTAATTCCATTGGTTTATCTCGCAGCATATTTGAAATGAGTCTAAGAACTCTGTCAAGTCGTCTTGTCCATTGAATTTTGGTGGTTTCATTTTCATGTTTAGATAATTGTCTTGCCTATGATTGTTGTAGTAGTTATCTCCCCTGGACTGTAAGTTTGGGAAATCAACTTCTGGGTCAGGTGAACTTGAGAATTGGTGGTTTTCTGTTTGTCTAGAAACGCATCTAGGTCTTGTGGTTTGGAAAGAATCACTATGTGATCTACGTATCCCATTATTATTTTGTGTTTGTTGTCTCAGATTGAACATTTCTAGTTCAATTTGGGTTAATCTGGACTGTGTTTTGTGACTGTCATGAGCAATCACATGTAAGTTTTGTTGAATATCAGCAGTAATGGAGCTGAGCTGTGACCCAATTCGTTGTTCTATATCATTAATCAGAGATGGCGCTAAACCCTCGACGGAGTTTTCTTGTTTGTCTTCTACTTCTAAATTCTCATCTCCCTCCAGGGTGTCCTGGTTCTCCTCTCTCTCTACATTATCCATGGTGTAATATAATGGTCAAACACTGAGATTATAATCTCTTTTTATTTATTTTCAGAACTCTGGCAGGAAGTTCAACAGTGCTGCAAGAAATAAAAGAATTCTATATGAATTATTTCTATACGCTGGTAGTCTGCGTCTTCAGACCCAATGTACCTAGCCGGCTGAAAGGTTCAGTGGATGTGGAAGATCCAGTGAATAGACGAGGTACCTGGTGTCTACTCACCGGATGGTCAATCGTCTGGCCTCGTATCTGTACAGCTGAAATGATGTTAAAACTGACTTGAATATGGAGTTTTCGTTGCTTCTTCTGCAGACTGCTTTTCTGTATATATCCAGCACTTCTGACACCAATTGTTACGCCGTGACCCTGCCGTCACGACACAACATGAGAAGTTCGCTCAGTGTTGACGGTTACTTTCAAAGTTGTGTTCGGCTTGTTTGTGTATTTTCACATTTGAATACTGCTTGTAAGTTGGATTGAAATGAATACCAGAATCAGTATCTCCACATAAACTGTTATGTTTATTTATCAGTTCACAGGAATTCGAAATTATATGTTGTGAATGAATAAAATGATGAAAAAACGGATTCTAAACTCTCAGAGAGAACTTTCTTGTATAGAGTATAATAAAACGATGGGTGGGGTATATATTTTTATTTTTTCATCATTTTATTCCTACACAACATATAATATCGAATTCCTGTGATACAACCAACATCATGAATGAAAAAAATAAACTTTCATTACCGTCAACATACTGGTCAAAGGGGTAACTTGCCACCGCAGCTCCACCAAACAGATTTGCGGACAGTATAAAGTTATGTTTCGACGTCCACTCCATAACGGCCTTGGTCTCCTGCTGAATCGGCCCATATTGACTCCTGTTGCGTAAATAGTCCGGGAAGTTGCGATTTAGATCAATGCCGTTGGCATTTTTTCTGCGGGGATGTAAACACAAAATCTTATAAGATAAACTTGGACACGCTGGGCTAATCATTAGAAAATGTCAATTTGATTAATATTTTTTTTTACTTCAATTTGTTTTAAAATCATTATTTAAAAATAAGTAAGTATAAAAATCGAACAGGAAATGCAGCTTTCACAGAACACAGTAAGCCCCAAAACCCGCAAAAAGACAAATACGAATGGCAATAGTAATAATAAAGGCATATGACGCCACAAACATAAAAATGGCTGACAGTAATGCTACCGCCTTGGAAAGGTCAGACGCCCTGGAACGGTCAGTGGTAAAAAGGCCGCTGGGTGTTTAAACCAGGTTCTAGGGTGCACCAAATCTCACACTTACTATACTGTCATCCCAATTAAACAGGACAGTGTAAATAAAGAAATCCCCGCCATGGACTATTCTCTAACCAACAAGGCAGCATTAATAGGCAATATAAGTAAAACACAAAGATGCTCGTGTATATATAAATACAAAAAAAACACAATAGCATAGAAAGCCACAGAAAGGTACTCGATGGCTTCTGACTTGGCAGAAGCCAGAGCAACAAGAGAATAAACCATTCAGGGCACGAAATACAAGA
Source organism: Cyrtodaria siliqua (assembly GCA_037043455.1). NCBI lineage: Eukaryota > Metazoa > Mollusca > Bivalvia > Adapedonta > Hiatellidae > Cyrtodaria > Cyrtodaria siliqua. The sequence goes on from JAWPHD010011083.1 coordinate 62,307, forward strand.
CAACAGAAAAACTTTTGGGCTTTAGGTAGACGTCATCATAGGGTCCACAGCCTGTCCGGTCATCGTACAATTAAAGAGGAAAGCATAGTGGCGAACTGTAAATGGGTCCACCACCAAGCATGCAGTACGTTGCAAAATGATAGGGTCATAACCTCTTTTGATAAACCTTTTAACAAGTTTAACAAAGATAGTATGAAAGTGATCATGACCAAGAATCTTACGAAGTTTGTATAGAAGTCAGATTGTGAAAGTCCTTGTCGCAGAAGAGTTCTTAAATTACTTTTATATTTGGAAAGAAGATCAGGGTTATGATAATACAAAATTGCAAAGGTTTTACGAAGTTTATGGTAACGGTAGCCCTGATGGGGTAACTTTTTAGTAAAACAAAGATTAAGAATATTAATGTCCTCAACTCGAGTACAAGCTCTAGAAAAACGAAAAAGTTGAGACACATAGACCCATAAGAAGTTGCTCGGGGAACATTTAAGGCTTCATTTTACAATTCGTTCAATAAATTCAATATTAAACAGGCACTCGCGTAGGACCTTCTTGTATCATTTTTAGATTTTGGACCATATGATGACGTTCACCTAAATCCTTTGATGTTTTTGTGTTCAACATTGTCTTATCGTGCCATGAATGTTTTATTCTGTTGTCTCTCTGGTTTCTGCCAAATCACTGAGTACTTGCTTTGTGGCTGTCTATGTCTTTTTATATTTGTATGATTGTCTTTATGTTATACTTGTAGTGACTATTACTCTGCCCAGTTTATTACAGGACATAGCATGAGTGTTTCGCACTGTATCGTTTCATTTGGATGGCAATATGGTAAGAATGAGATTTGGTGCACCCTAGAACATGGTTTAAACCCCTAGCAACTTTCTGCTACTGACAGTTCCCATGCGGTACCCATAATAATTGTCAACCCTATCATGTTTTACGGGGTCGCATATGTTGTTTCTACTTTGTCCTTGTTGTTGTTGTTGTGTTTTGTATGCGTGTTTTGGTTGAATGTGATCGTGTGTTTTGGTTGACTGTTCGCGTGGTTTGCATGACTGTGTTCCGTGTTTTGTGTTCGCGTGTTTTGGTTGACCGTGTTCCTGCGTTTTGGTTGACTGTGTTCCGTGTTTTGGTTGACCGTGTTCGCGTGTTTTTGTTGACCGTGTTCCTGCGTTTTGGTTGACTGTGTTCGCGTGTTTTGGTTGACCGTGTTCGCGTGTTTTGGTTGACTGTGTTCTCGTGGTTTGGTTGACTGTGTTCTGTGAATGCTACATTTTCTGTTCGACTTGTATACCTTCTTTAAAAACAAAATGACCTTAACACTGAGTAAACTCTGTATTCTTTATATACTGAAACGAAAAAGAAATGCAACTCGGGAATTTCCGTTATATATTGTATGTACAATATGCTGCTGTTAATCGAATGGTACATGGCTACGTAAGACATTTCCTTTCGAAAAAAGACTAATAACACAGCAAATAGTATTCCTTCAAAGTTTCATTATTGACAGAGTAACGCGTTTGGCTCAAGCCTGTGAGCAAACTTTGGATGCAACATTTTGCAAACGCTTTACGTTAAATACAGTACTGAAACGGCTCAGTTTTTCCAAGAGGGACTTCAACATGTATGAATTTCTTTTGTTACAACTTTTACTATGTTTAAAACGTCTGCGTCCTTTCTCTAACTAACTGCATTTTTTATTTTTTACAAAACATCTTGGAATTTCTTTGAAATATTATGTGGAATTAAGTGTGCAGTATATACAATATATAACGGAAATTCCCGAGTTGCGTTTCTTTTTCGTTTCAGTATATCATGCTCGGTATTAATCGGGCTACTGTCATCAATTAGGCTAGTACATAACTATATGATAGTAGAATTTCCGTGTTACACTGCGTACTTTATTTGTATGGATGGATGGATGGATGGATGTATGTTGTTAAACGTCGCTTTCAATGATCTTTCAGTCATATCAGAGTCTATTTGTAGCAGTGATATCAGTGCTGTTTTAATGGGATGACAGTAGGGTAAGTGTGAGGTTTGGTGCACCCTAGAACCGGTTTAAACCCCCAGTGGCCTACTTTGCCACTGACCGTTCCAAGGCGGTAGCCCTATTGTCAACCCTTTTGTGTTTGTGATGTCGTTTGTATTTTTTATTACTTTTGCCTCTTCGTTTGTCTGTTTGCGTGTTTGTTTTTGTGTTTTGTGGTTGACTGTCGTCCTTGAATGCTGCTTTCCCTGTCCGATATGTTTAGCCTTCTTTATAGCGCTGCTACCTTGAATACCAAGCCGTATAGGTTTACCACCACTATTACATGTAAACCTCCGAGGTGTTCTAAAATATGGTGTATTGACAAGAAATGCCATTTGGTATGACAATTCAGATGGTGTTAATGTTAAAGTAATATCTTTGATTTTTGTCGATTTCAGACTATTGTCTTTGGCATTCACAAGACTATATCTCGGCAAATAATCATTCGATTTGCATGAAGCTGGTGTTTTTAAGCATGTTATGAAAATGACAACACAAAATCCTCATTTAAGAAACATCTGAACATGTTTTCTTCTCTTATAGGTTTACCACCAATAACTACATGTAAACCTCCGAGGTGTACTCGAATCTAGTTGCTACAATAAAAAGTAATCCCTCCTTTTTTGATGGAAATGGGCCTTTTAAGTAGGAGAAAACTTCCCATTTCTATTCGATTTTGTGGTTGTATGCATATAGGTTTTACTGGATCACTGATGAACATTTTAGAAATTTCGGCTCTATGCTTACACTTTTTGAGCAACCATCAATGAAAACAGCTGTATCCTTGACCTGTTTAGTAAACAAACAAGACATTTCTTTCACGTCTTGTGATCCCACATTTTCTGGTGATTTTTCAAGTGGAAAATTAGATTTCTATATGAAAATTACACTGCTGCATTATCCATACTTGAGTTGAATTTGCCGCAAACAATTAATATGTGACACTTTAACATTGGTATCTATGGGGAAATTATGCCTATACAAGTGACAAGGTACACCACCCAGTCACGTTATATTGTACCTGGTCGACCGTGAAGCATAGGAAATACTAGCACCATTTTATGAAGTATTTTGCATGACTCGGATGAGGGAATGAACTTTGTTATAAATAGTGCACATATTAAAAAAGCAATAACAAAGTGCGTCCCTAGTCGTATAGGCGTTGTAAAACTGAGATTACAGAGTGCATTAGCAAACACGACGAACTTTGTAATAATTTACAAAAAAAAAGAAAAAAAAAGGTGCGCCCCTACCACCCCAAAAAGCTATTTGAATTTCTCATAATCACGTTGATACTAAACTATTGTTTCTACCATTCCTATATTCCGAGCGCGCCCACCCCACAAAACCCCGTTTGAAATTCTCATAATGACGTTGATACTAAACGATTGTTTCTACCATTTCTAAATCCGAGTTTAATAGAATACAGATGTCATTGGAAAGTTCATATATAGAATGGCTTACGTTTTACAAAGGGTACCTAGGATACCTACTTATATATGTCAATGGTATGTAACGGCTCAGTGAATATATTTTTTCACAATAAGCACACATAGGTTAATGCTCTGTAATGGTTGATAAAGTTATTTAAATTGAAAATAAAAAGTCCGTAACTTAGTTCAGTAGGTAGGTATATGAAACAACGAACCGTATACTATACTCAGTTGCAAAAGAAAGTGTACACTTTGAAATTTTTGCTTTACACCCTATCCTCTTTATCAAGCGACAGTCCCTTAATAATTAAACCTATTGAAAAACAAATGACAACATGATATTGGCAATGGAATGATAAAAACTGCTATATGCATTATGATTCGTTGTTGTCAAGATGTGACCACGGCTGTGTTATCAATTAGTTATAGGTGTAGCCTTGCCTGCCTACACTGTCATCACATCCACCCCCTACACAGCAGTGTCATAGCCGTCGGGATTCATTGTTGTCCAAATGTGTACCACGGCCGTGTTTAGGAAGCTGTTAGTTATATGTGTAGCCTTACCTGCCTACATCGTCATCACATCCCCCCTCTACGGCACTGTCATAGCCGTCGGGATTCATTGTTGGCATGAAGTGTACCACGGTTGTGTTGAGAAAGTTAGTTATGGTCGCGTTGGTGCCGTAGGATGTGACGTAGAAATCGATAAGGTGTATCAGAAGTTCTCGACCTACAACCTGCGGTGAAATAGGTACATTTATCTGAAACCATTCGAACAGGGGATGGTTCTGGGTAAGGGGTGGTAACCGGCGCGCAACTAGGTTTTAAAATGTGTTCCTCCGCTACAACCATGTTGCGCCCCAACCCGTAATCTCAAAATCTATATCCGACCATGTCAATGTTGTCAGAATAAAAAACATCAGTGACTTATCTCCCGTGATAACCCTCTCCAAACTGACCCAATCATTTGGTCCACGTCAGTATCGTTGTTTCTCCGTATCAGAATGCATTGCAATACCTAATTACACTTACACTTAAAAACGCACTTTTTGTTATTAACATTTGTAAGTATTAATAGCAGGAAAAGTCCCTTAAAGGACATTTTTAAACGAAACTCATACTGTTTGACCACATTATCATATTTCTAAAAGAAAAAGTTGTAAAAGTGCATCGTCTAAACGCAATACAAACAATAAAACATGAAATACCAGGACAAAAAAACATATGAAATACCAGGACAAAAAAACATGAAATACCAGGACAAAGCTGAGAGTGATAAGGCTAGAAGGGAACGTTTCTTATTGTTGAAACTTTTGATTGTTTGGACATAATAAATGTCAGCATTGCTTGTATCTGTCAAACTCACTGGTTAGTGTTGCTCTGAAACATCTGACAATTTAATTGGAGATGTTAATTACAAAAAAGTGGTGCGAACGTCGGATTGCGAATTCAACATTTTAACTGGAAAATCTTGTCATATAACATTGTGTAATGACAATAAGCATGTGTGCCAAGTTTCGAAGCTTACCGACAATTTGTTTTTGAGAAATGAAGAAAAACAAAAAAATTAACCAACAACGTAAACCAAAACGTCATAACGCGTAGACGGACAGACAGACGGACAGACGGAAAACGCCAAACTATAAGCCTGGATGTGCTACGGAATCCGGCTAGAAAGGCTTGCGTCATCATCAATGTTAACCATCATTGTCATTATCATCATCATCATCATCATCATCATCATCGCCATTGTCATCAATATCAGCTTCATCATCGCTGCGGGTTCGAATCCCACTGTGAGCTCGACTTGTAAGTGAGGAAGTGTCGATTCTTGCGGATGGAGGGAGGTGTACAGTACTGGTTCTACCCAGGAAAAGTGGGTGGTCTGCCTCCATTACAAAAAAATCGACCGTCATATATAACCTTAGATGTGTTGAAAATGGCGTAAAACACCATACAAACAAATCATCATCGTAATCGATATGCTCGTCAGTATCATAAAATGTCAGCACATATATCCTACACAGGAAAACTATCTAGGCATACAATTCATATGTTTTACATATATTACAATATTCTGCATTTTTTTTATAAATATCATTTACATATGTGGCACAAATGTAAATAACATGATTTATCTATGAAAGAAACATGCAAATAATAAGAAAGTAACACATATGTTGCATATGTCACAACATTTTTCCTGTGTAGTAATCATCGTCTATCATCATCTTTATCATCATCTGACTGCACCACCTTATATTACTCCTCATGATCGGCCTCAATAAAGTCGAGTCTGCTAGTTCATTCTCTTGTTTGTGTGTGTTTCTTCCATGCGTCCTATTTTCAATATTTATTATTATAACAAGCTGGTACATTTCAAACGAAATTAAAATATATATATTTTTTAAATATTCATAATCGTTTTTATATCAAACGCGTTACAAAGGCTTTGGACACGTCAGAGAAACGCTCGGATATCATGCCGTATAATATGGCACTACATTTGCACAATAATCCCGTAAATTCCAATTATCACCGTAAACCTAGGTTTACAGTTCAATAACTGGGGTTTCTGTCCAAGAAACAACGTGTATCAGAATTAATTCTGTAAACCTAAGTTTATGCTCAGAACCCGAAGTTAACGAATTTGGCATATGCCAAATTCACAGTAATCTCGTAAACCTAGGTTTCTGACAGAAACTTAAGTTTCTATTTCATAAACCGCGGTTTCTGGTTGATAACCTAGGTTATTGCTCAATATACCTCCCTTGTCTCAGTTCGAAAACCAACAAAAATGAGAGTTGAAACCTACCTCATTTCCGTGCATGTTTCCTACATACTTGACACTCGGGCGTAACGGAACGTAGTCGTGCATGTGTTTACCGATGGCGAGTACCCATAACTCTTGACCTGTTTCATGTAATACATCGAAGTAAATTTGTACGTGTGAGATGATAAACACATTAGTGTCATTGAATAAGAAAATGTACGTGCTCTCAAGTGCATAGCACGAGCAAATATATTTGAACTTTTCTCATTTCAAGCTCCAAATGAAAAATAAATAAATATATATTTCTGGATTTCAATATTTAAAGCTGGAAATGAGAAAAAAAGAGAAAAGATTTCCAGACCAACTGATTCCCCCCCCCCCCCCCCCCCCCCCACCCCCAAAAAAAACACCATGTACATGTATACACATCCGGTGAACATATTATTACAAATGAAATATAAATATCCTCTATTTAAACAAAAATGTAAATAAAACATTTATTTTTCTCTCCAGGTATTTGAGTATTTGATAGAGCTAAAAAAAAATCAATAATAAAATGATGATTTTGTTTATACTCGCCTGTTACAGATTGTCCAATACTGTAGAGATATGTGATATCGGAGTAACTGTTATTTACGTACATCAGATACTCTGCCAGTGCCGAGTTGTTGTGGTGAACATATCCTGGTGACATTACCCCACCCACCATGCCTATCATGCTTATACACACTGCACCTGCGATGAAAGACTTCATTGTGTCTAAGTTATCATTCGGGTAGACACAATGTTAAAATTAAAACAATACAATTTTGAGTTAATGTTCAAACAACAGTTTTCAAATCCACGTATTTGAAATGGTACGTAAAATATGATTAGCAATTAGATCAAACACCTTTTTTTTAAAGAGAAAAAACCTGTTTAACCTGAATTTTGCCCACTAGGCCGTAACATGAAATTGCCTCAGTTTAATTTTAAACAACTTAGTTGATAGTTTATTGGTCTTCTCACTCCATCATTTCTCTAATTATCGTGACATTTATTTTTATTTAATTCGGTATTTTTGGGCAAAACCATTTAACCTCACACGGCAATCATATCTCGTTTAATATCAGTTGTATGCGATTTAAACATATGTTATTGCCTATTTGCTATCTACAGAGCAATATCAACATGGGTGGGGTAACCAGTTCTACCGAAATAGATTAAACCCTACCCAGTAACACGTTGAAAGACAACTGCAAATACATTGAAAGAAAAATATGTGAATAAGAATACAGAATATATGGAACATATATATAGAGAAAGAAAGAGAAAGTTAAATAAAGGATAAATAATGACATTTAACACAAATGTACAGCCTCAGCGACACTGACCCCACCCCCACCTGGAAAGTTAAAGTTACACCAACACAGACACATACCACTCCGCCTATCAAGAGAAACACCACGAAATTAATTACAGCCCCACTCCCGGATGTTAATTAACATCCCTCTACCGTTTTTTTTTATCTCAGGGAATACTACACTACTTTGGAAACAAGTACGTCAAGCAGACGTTGTTTTCATTCCTTACTGCCTTTTTTTTTTTATCACGTAGCTCTCAGCCCTCCCACCCCGTCACCCGGTCGAAGAGCTTTCTTTTTCACACCGCCTGGAAAAAATAAATTATCGAGAGACACCCAACACGCCGCGCGCGCACACACACACACACACACTCACGCACGCACGCACGCACACACACACACACACACACACACACATACATACAAACTTTCACCAAACAGCACGAACATTAATGTCGTAGTTTGAACTACCTGATGCAAACAACTTCGAGCTAGTTTCTACGATAACATTCTCATTACATCCAGTGCATTTTGCCGACAAGACAGAGTCCAGACCAAACCAAGCTTTTATTTCTGAATCAAGTTCAGCAGGTGTACTAACCTTCAGCAAGCTCAGTAGCTGTAGTACCTTTTTTTGTAATGTCAGAGAAGGCTTATACAGGTAACTGAAATCTGCAGTTTAGTTTTGCAGTGCTTTCAAATTGATGACCCATCTCCAGTTTTACCCAGTTTGTTTTTTTACAGTGAGTTTCATAAGCCTAACATTGGTTCTATAAATACTTAAAGAAACTAATCCGCACAACTTACACTGCAAAATCGTTATCAAAACTCTGTCCATGTGTTCAGGTCATATAATAATTTATATGTGCCATTAAACGTATAGTATTTTTCATGGGTTTTTAAAATATAAGTGAATGTATATGAGCAAAATGAATTATGAGTCGGTAACTCTTAATTCAACGCTCCAGTATGTGGTTTGGCCTGGCTGGTAAAAGCCGCTTATATTTTGTCTATAGAGTTCGGATTCTCAAATTATGTAAGTTTAATATATACATGTATATATACCGCGTCCTCAGTAGTTTAAGAAATGGAGTATATACATATGTTGTAAAATGCGTCAGTTGTTGGCGGGATAGCTACTTTAAGGAAAAAATAAAGTTTTTACGGGCCAATATATAGATCTATGTCGTTTTATTGTTCAAATAATCTTATGTTAATTTACCAGTGATTAATAACCACGGATACTGTCACCATTTTTCTATTGCAAATTAATGAAATGAAGTAATTGTTTGTTTTGTTTGTTTTTAAAATACATGTAAAGATATTTATGATATTGATTATAAACACATAGTTTCGTGTTTTTTCCCCGTTCAAACAGCTTTTTCACTTTTTTTCACAGCTTTAACCTTTTGCAAGTGATGTCTGACACACACTCAATTGCACGCATCCATCAACATGAATGTTTTCAGGATATGCGATAGACCATGGATTAGCTTGTGATAGTTGCCGACACATATGTTCGAATCATCGGAAGATTATGTCAATCGGAACTCTTCGCAAATTTTCGTTATCGGGTGACGGAAATCGACGAGGCAGCTTCGACTGAGACAATCGGAACAATCGGAACTGCCTCGTTGGATTCCGTCACTCGGGATTCCGACTCGGAGAGTACTCGACGCCATTTTGAACTATTTTTAAGAAACGACAACTCTGCAGTAGCGACCTCTTCAATTATAAGATAAACAAAATGGCGACTGCTGACAAGTTCCGAAAATGCGGTACATATTTATTTGTTTTATCAGGGAGTATTCATAGAGATTCCTGATATAATAATGTATTCATACTAAGGTAAACAATATGGTGATTCCCGTTAAACGTGGGCGCTTCTTAATGTATAAGATTTTCTTCATCTAAAACTAAATAAAGTGCGAGCACATGCCTTGCCCATGGCCCATGATCATGGTATCAATGATCTGATCGGTCAACACTTATTTCCATAGATTGCGTTCTATAATCTTACCGGTGTAGTCGCAATATATACCGGGCAGGGTAGAGCGGGGGTGTCATTACCTGTATAAGTAAGCCCAGAGCAGAATAGCCAGGTATTTTTTATTGATACTTGTATAAAATACTAGTAAAAGTATTTATAGTAGCCAGGTAGACCAGTCAAAGTTGCAGGGAGAAATCCCCGCCTCTCGCCTCTTAATGACACCCATGGTAGAGTCGTCATTTGAGGAGTGGTGACTTCTTTAGTGGCACAGGGATATGGGAAAAAGAAACGCGCAATAAAGGGAACACTTCCTGGAACAACAAGGAACACCCCACCCGTAATTAATGGAACCCAGATAGTTAACTTAGAATTCATAATTTTGATAGAGCATCATCAAAAAAACTGACCAATCAGTGACCAGAAATAAGGGTAAATAAGACATAACCAATACATTCTGGTAGGTGATAAACTTGGTTTTTATCCTTGATGTTCAACCAAGTTTACTGACAATACTGTTAAAATTAAGGTACCTACAGAGTGACTCTTTTAAAACCCTGCTTATTTCATGCACATTCATGCAAATTGATTCAACATATGTAACTTTTAAAATCAAAATCTTGAAAATTATGGTATTTTTACTTTGCCAAAGATTTTTATTTTACTATAGAACCTAAGGATAAAAACCGAGTAACACAGATTTTATCACCTACTGAAAATAAAATATAATCTCAACATCTCTGCAATGCAAAATTATGAATATGTCTGTGAAAATTCCTTAAACAGGTCTTAACGTTATATTGATATATTTAAATACATAGATTTAAAACTGAAAATAAAAAGTAGGAAGTTATTTATACATGTGGATTAACCTAGAAAGTGACAGTGAAGTTATTAGTAATATGTGTGGATTAACACCGAAAGTCAGTGACGGTGAAATCATTTGTACAGACGGAATTACGCTGAAAGAGACAGTGACATGGTTTATCACTGCGACTTAATACTAAAAGGGATGTTGAATTTGTTTATTTAGTGGGATTTACACAAAAAGAGACAGTGAAATTATTTATAAGTATGGATTTATCCGGAAATTGACTGAAGATTCTAAACATGCGGATTTACGCTGAAAGCGACAGTGACGTTGTTATGTGGATTTACACTGAAGGATCAGCAACGTCATTTATATATGTGGATTTTTTTATATATTTTAGGAACATAACCCATATCGTCACAAGCGTGTTTTTTTTAAAATTGAGAAAAAATGCAGTAAAACATTCATTTCATAATTCTATCTTTGATACTGTTTACTGTAACTAAGGCCACCATTAAAAAATTGTTTGTTTGCAGTTTCCGACCCATGGCTTTTAGGGGTGGGTCGGTAGGTAGGGATATATATATTTTTTTTAAAACATTTTTATTATTAACACATGCCCATCGACGGGATGCAAATATCGTGTGCTTCACTAGTATTATCCATTGATTTTTTTTTTTAAAAAGGGTTTAGTTAAATATTAACAGAACATGCAAGAAAAAAGAAACAAAAAAAAAATATTAAAAAAAAATAAAAATATAAAAAAAAATTGTTTGGGTCGGCGGATTTGCCGTGGGTCGGTCGCAAACTGCAAACAAACACTATTTTAATTTAGGCCTAATGTCAACCCATGCATTTAAAAGCGTTCTTATATTTTTCATTTTTGTCTTTCTATTGACTATTTTTTATAAAATTCATTATTGATAAGTGAAGTTACTATATATGCAAATTTATCCTGAAATTAACGGAGAAGTCCCTGAATTCACCTGAAATTAACACTGAAGTTACTATATATGCACATTTTTACCATGAAATTAACACTGAAGTTAAAATATATATATGCGGCGAACCTGGAAATATTAAACAGTGAAATTATTATATGCAAATTCAACCTGAAATTAACAGTGAAGTTACTATATGTGGATTTACACTGGAAGAGACGGTGATATCATTTATATGTTGATTTACGCTGAAAGAAACGTTGACAGTCATTTATATACGTGGATTTACGCTAAAAGAGACGGTGACGTCATTTATTACGTGGATTTACGCTGAAAGAGATGGTGACGTCATTTATATACGTGGATTTACGCTGAAAGAGACCGTGACATCATTTATATACGTGGATTTACGCTGAAAGAGACCGTGATGGTTTATATATACTATGTATATGCACCAAATTAATTCTGTTTAAATTGTACAAAACAAATGAACGGGACAGTCACTAATTTTTTAAATGCTGTCTACAGATACATCGTATGATACGTATCTAGTAGAAGGTTGCAAGCCCTTGTTAAAGCAGAGGAAATTATTTTAGTATTGATAGCAACAGGTTACACATTTTATATAACGATACCTAAAAGTTAATGGGCCCAAACAAAATTAAGAAAGGTTACATCTGAATCGGGGAGCAGTGCCCTAAATGTTTAATGTGCTGAGAAGGTTGATTCCGATTTACTGCATCCGTGGCTTGGATGGTTTGAAACCTCGACTCTCTCACTGCGAGTTGGAATAAATAAGAAAGCGTGTCCTTTCAGATGGGCAGAAGGTATACACTACTATTTCTACCCAGGAAAAAGTGGTGTGCTCCCACCATGGATGATATCTATCATAATATATGGCCTAACATGTGCTAAAAATGACGTAAATAATTCAAACAACCAGCCAACCGATTTACTGAACCACCAGGTTCATGTTGATGACCCTCATCTTACGGATGTTGCCAGCTATCCGTCAGATGACTGCCATCAGCCAACTCACATCTAAATCATTTCATGCTTAAATGTTATATTAATTGCATATATAAAATTATGTTTTTATTAGGCACATATTTATATTTGCTTTATATTATAAGCACAACAAATAGGCGTCAGGGTTGTCATAAGTAGCCAGTTGCCGATCAAAATTATCGGTTAACATGGTGTTATCATCAGTTAGTTTTGCCTTAACTTGTATTTGCAATATGTGACACTGACTTCGTTGATCCCTCGTCAAATTGTTTGGAATTCAAAATGAATCCCTGTTGCCAGGGCTAAATCTAGTTTAACTACTTTGCTGTGAAATTAGAAACTTCAGTTTAATTTTTTAGTTCATTTGCTCTTAGTACAAACATGTACCACTTCTATGGTGTAATCGGTAAACACGTCTACCCTTTTAGGGTAGAAGACCCAGGTTCAAATCCTGGTGGGAGTAAAAATTTGTTTGGAAAAAGAGCTGGATTAAGCATTTTTTTAAGTATTTCTAAATTTTGAATTTAATTCAATGTAATCAAATTCAATTTAAACAATCGAATATCATAAGTTACAGCATGTCTGGAAACGACCACGAGGGAAAGAAGCTATTACAAGACAATGGCCCATTTAGCAATAAAATCTTTCATGAGGCCCTCTTTTCTTCTTTGAAAGCTGTTTCCCTCTTTTGGTTTTGCAATAATGAGCCTCTTATAAAATATTTTACCTAATATTGTAATGCATTGAATGCTCTTAGAAGACAGTGGCTCAGTTAGTAAAAGTATCTTCCCTGAGGCCCTCTTTTCAATTCATCATCTTTAAGGCCCTATTATATTACCCTTTGGTCTTAAAATGAAAAACAATGTTATTTTGCTACAATAATCGGTCTTTTTTTAAAATATGTTTACCATATATTTACAAAATTCTTCCCTGCCTCTTTTGTCCATATTCTTCTCTGTTTGCTATGACTTTTGCCCTTTAAATCTTGGTAGCCAGAGACTAACGAGTGGTCGTTTTAGCGCAGGATGAAACCTACCATGTGATGTCGACCAGTTTTCAAGACGTTTACACATCCATAAACTCTTCTAACTACATTCTTTTTTTTCTCACGACTGTTATTATATTTATTATCTCATTTTAACCGGGTGTGTCTTTAATTGAAATGTTGAAAAATAATAGCTACGTCGTTTCACTGGGCGCTTCAGAGAGCTGAGATCAATGCAAAGAATGGAAGTTTATAACAATTATGTAAATATATATCCATTTTTAGATATCATACAGTAGTTTTTTTCACGTTTAATCTTCATTATTGTGATCTTTATTTTTTCATATTGATTACTGTTCGCATTTAGGCAAAATAAAAAAAAAGTTAAAAAATAAAAAGACAAAAAAAAAGAGACAAACAATTTGAAATACGGTATACAAAATGCAAAGTCTTATTATGAAGTACTAGTGCCAGGTTATGGGGAAAAAAACAATAATAAATGTATGAATTGAATTGAAACGAATGTTTTTTAACGGCTCATCAACACAGTATAGGTTATTTAGAGCTGCCCCAGAGAGAGGGGAAGGATACATAGGAATCCGAGAACCGTGCCCTACTCTTATTATCAAATAGATCCCTATGGTTCTTTAACGTGCTCGGAGGATAGACCGATACACGGTACTGCCCGGTTTATGTCCCCATCCGTCGGATGAGGCTAACGGAAAGTGTCTTGGTCAAGAACACACCGACAAACTCAGTGGCACCACGGAGGATTGAACCTGGGGCCTCCGGTTACAAATTCGCCGCGCTACCGACTGCGCCATGCCAGCCCTAAAGAAAATATTTTTTGTTTCAAACCCGGTGTAAAACCCACATTGTCAATACATACAGACTTGCTTTACACAGATAATTTTAATGTTATATAGTATCAAAAATAAACATTGTTTCATGCTACACTGATTTTTTCTCATATTTTGTTTTTGGAAAGAGAAAAAAACAATAACCCATACTGTGTAATATATCTGTATATAAATCCATTATCAAAGGACAATGTTTTAGGATAGTTTTAAAGGAATAATATACACAACTTCCAAAAGTTATTATTTTTTCTATAAAAAACAAGGAGGTTGATTAAGGAAGATCAAGATATAAGCAAGGGTATGTTATTTCTAATTAGTAAGCTAAGCTTTGCATGTCCCAGAATGAAAACATTAAGTTTCTTTGCTACAGTTTGCTACAGTTTGATACTGGAAAAATCAACAAAGTAAATTGTCTCTATACTAGCAAGGTATTGACTGCACATGGTTTCAAACGTATTCATTTTTAAGTTTTTATATGCGATTAGTTTCTCAACTTTGTACAAAGATATTATAAATTATACGTTTTAAAAAGGTTAAGCTGTGGAATTTGACGTTGCATCTTGTTTCGATAAAAGTAAAGTTTTGCTTGCATGATGATTTTGCTCAAAACAATATTAAATTTACTATTTCCAAATAAAAATATCTGTTTCTGTTAAAGTTACGAATGCTGTATTGCATTTTTCTGTAAGATAAGTTTGAAGTTTTGATCAGAATTCTTTTACTGTTCCACAGTTCCAAAACAGATGTTGGATAGTTTCAGGTGTATTTTTGCAAAAGCTGCACATATCGTTATTAATAATATTCATTTTAGATAAAAGGTAATTTGTTCCAAATATCCTATGGTTGATTCTAAATTGAACCTTAGGATCTTTTGTTATTTTATAAGGTAAGACATATAATCTTTCAAATTCAAAGTTTGGAACACTAATGCTTTTGGATATACATTATTTCTGATCATGATGTCATATATGTTTCGACAGCCTTTCTCATTTTGTAGAATTAAGGATAGGATTAGTGGAATAATAATAATATTAATAATAATAATAATAATAAAAATAGAAAATTGGACTGTATATTATAGTGTTCATTCAATTCTATGTATGAATAAAGATTTCCATTTTTGTTTAAAATGTCATTGATAAAAGTTATTCCTCCTGTAAACCATCTTTTGTAAAACACACTAGAGCCTCCGATTGAAATTTAAACATTTTAAAAATGTTTGATGCTTCAAGAAGCCCTTATAACATAAATACATTTGATGTAATCATTGATCACATAGTAATAGTGTTAAATAAACTATTTTCATATTGTTTATATTAAATATATGATATCTGGAATGTTTTCACTAGATGATATATGTATAAGATCTATATCTTGCAATAAACTAACCCTCATGTCAAAGGTGTACCCTAAATTGGCCTAATGTCTGTTGATTGGAGAAAAAATATATACTTGCAGACCATATAAGCGTAATTTAACAATATATCAAGTACCATGGACGCCATGGACGTCAGTATGGGCTTCATGAGTCATATCTTTCTTTGTTTAGAGTTTTATTAATTGATTTACTGATACAATATCAAGTTCATATATGCATGCAGCTGACATATCACTCTCGACTGACAACACGGTAAACAATCACTCCCATAACATGATATAATCATAATTACAATGTCTCTTCCTCCTTTCCCTTCAATTCAACCGTAATATTAAAGTATATATTTGGAAAACTCAACAAATGCTTCCAAACTGTCAGTCATTATATGGAACGAACTGTTTGGGACCGAGCGAACTGTTTGGGGCCGAAACGTCTTGATTTCAACTACGGGATTTATTTTGTTAAAAAGTATAGTTTATCGGTCAGAGCGATAAAATATCAAGAAATTGATCAAAATCACTCACTAATCTGCAATATTTTCATCAATACAACATTATATAGAAGAGCACTATTTTGCGGAGAGCTACAATCGAAAACCGAACCAAATGCTGCATTTTGATGCAAAAAACCATTGAGCGGCACCCAATACTCTCCGAGCCACTATTCCCGAGTACGGAAATTGGCGAAGAGTTCCGATTGACAATCGGAACTGCCTCGACGGATTCCGTCACTCGGGATTCCGACTCGGAGAGTACTCGACGCCATTTTGAACTATGTTCAAGAAACGACAACTCTGCAGTAGCGACCTCTTCAATTATAAGATAAACAAAATGGCGACTGCTGTCAAGTTCCGAACATGCGGTACATATTTATTTGTTTTATCAGGGAGTATTCATAGAGATTCCTGATATAATAATGTATTCATAATAAGGTAAACAATGTGGTGATTCCCGTTAAACGTGGGCGCTTCTTAATGTATAAGAGTTTCACCTCTTCTAAGTTCATCTAAAACTAAATAAAGTGCGAGCACATGCCATGGCCCATGGGCATCATGATCATGGTATCAATGATCTGATCATACGCCCCACCAATATATACAGGGCAGGGTAGAGCAGGGGTGTCATTACCTTTATAAGTAAGCGGCACCCAGAGCAGAATAGCCGGTTATTTTTATTGATACTTGTATAAAACACTAGTAAAAGTATTCATAGTAGCCAGGTAGACCTGTCAAAGTAGCAGGGAGAAATCCCCGCCTCTTAATGACACCCCTGGTAAAGTCGTCATTTGAGGAGTGGAGACTTGCTTTAGTGGCACGGGGATATGGGAAAACGAAACTCGCAATAAAGGGAACACTGCCTGGAACAACAAGGAACACCACCAGGAACACCCCCACCCGTGATTAATAGAACCCAGATAGTTAGAACTTAGAATATGTCTGTGAAAATTCCTTAAACAGGTCTTAACATTATATTGATATATTTAAATACATAGATTTAAAACTGAAAATAAAAAAGTAGAAGTTATTTATACATGTGGATTACCGTAACCTAGAAAGTGACAGTGAAGTTATTAATAATATGTGTGGATTAACACTGAAAGTCAGTGATGGTGAAATCATTTGTACAGACGGAATTACGCTGAAAGAGACAGTGACATGGTTTATCACTGCGACTTGATACTAAAACTTAAAAGGGATGTTGAAATTGTTTATTTAGTGGGATTTAAACAAAAAGAGACAGTGAAATTATTTATACGTATGGATTTATCCGGAAATTGACAGTGAAGATTTTAAACATGCAGATTTACGCTAAAAGCGACAGTGACGTTGTTATGTGGATTTACACTGAAGGATCAGCAACATCATTTATATATGTGGATTTTTTTATATATTTTAGGAACATAACCCATACCGTCGCAAGCGTGGTTTTTTTAAAATTGAGAAAAAATGCAGTAAAACATTCATTTCATAATTCTATCTAGTAACTAATGTCAACCCATGCATTTAAAAGCATTCTTATATTTTTCTTTTTCATTTTTTTCTTTCTATTGCCTTTTTTTCTTCTAAAATTGATAAGTGAAGTTACTATATATGCAAATTTATCCTGAAATTAACAGAGAAGTCCCTGAATTCACCTGAAATTAACACTGAAGTTACTATATATGCAAATGTTTACCCTGAAATTAACACTGAAGTTAATATATATATATGCGGCGAATTTACCCTAGAAATATTAAACAGTGAAGTTAATATATGCAAATTCAACCTGAAATTAACAGTGAAGTTACTATATGTGGATTTACACTGGAAGAGACGGTGACATCATTTATATGTTCATTTACGCTGAAAGAAACGGTGACGTCATTTATATACGTGGATTTACGCTGAAAGAGACAGTGACGTCATTTATTACATGGATTTAAGCCGAAAGAGACGGTGACGTCATTTATATATGTGGATTTACGCTGAAAGAGACTGTGACATCATTTATATACGTGGATTTACGCTGAAAGAGACCGTGATGGTTTATATATACTATATGCACCAAATTAATTCTGTTTAAATTTTACAAAACAAATGAACGGGACAGTCACTAAATTTTTTTAATGCTGCCTACAGTCTACAGATACATCGTATGATACGTATCTAGTAGAAGGTTGCAAGCCCTTGTTAAAGCAGAGGAAATTATTTTAGTATTTATAGCAACAGGTTACACATTTTATATAACCATATCTAGAAGTTAATGGGCCCAAAAAAATTAAGAAAGGTTACATCTGAATCGGGGAGCAGTGCCCTAAATGTTTAATGTGCTGAGAAGGTTGATTCCGATTTACTGCATCCGTGGCTTGGATGGTTTGAAACCTCGCCTCTCTCACTGCGGGTTGGAATAAATAAAAAAGCGTGTCCTTTCAGATGGGCAGAAGGTATACACTAGTAGTGACTACTATTTCTACCCAGGAAAAAGTGGTGTGCCCCCACCATGGATGATATTGATGATCATATATGGCCTAACATGTGCTAAAAATGACGTAAATCATTCAAACAACCAGCAAACCGATTTACTGAACCACCAGGTTCGTGTTGATGACCCTCATCTAACGGATGTTGCCAGCTATCCGTCAGATGACTCCCATCAGCCAACCCACATCTAAATCATTTCATGCTTAAATGTTATATTAATTACATATATAAAATTATGTATTTAGGCACATATTTATATCTGCTTTATATTATAAGCACAACATATAGGCGTCAGGGTTGTCATTAGTAGCCAATTGCCGATCAAAATTATCGGTTAAAATGGTGTAATCATCAGTAAGTTTTGCCTTAACTTGTATTTGCAATATGTGACACTGACTTCGTTGATCCCTCGTCAAATTGTTTGTAATTCAAGTTTAATCTAGTTTAACTACTTGGCTGTAAAATTAGAAACTTCAGTTTAATTTTTTAGTTCATTAAATTTTGCTCTTAGTAAAAACATGTAGCACTTCTATGGTGTAATCGGTAAACACGTCTACCCTTTTAGGGTAGAAGACCCAGGTTCAATTCCTGGTGGGAGTAAAAATTTGTTTTGAAAAAGAGCTGGATTAAATACTTCTTTTAAAATATATTTTAACTGACCTTTCGTATCTGACATTGACCGAAAAGCTTGACAACATACCTTTAACATATATTTTATGTTTTATTGTTTACTAAAATTAATCTAGACACCCGATCCAAATTGAGGATGTGCGTTTCCAACCCCCTCCCCACCACTCCTCCCCAACCCGCCACAGCTCCTCTTCATTGATAAGTATGACTCCCATTTATTGGGCTTTACTCAATTGTCTTTCTATAGAGTATAATAAAACGATGGGTGGGGTATATATTTTTATTTTTCATCATTTTATTCCTACACAACATATAATATCGAATTCCTGTGATCAGTTTATAACATGTATATTATCAGTAAATGTTGTTCATATTTATACCACACACCTATTAATATGTCTGTGTTTATGCATCTCTATTTCCATAGAGCATAGCAAACTATAAGAATATGCGCACCAGAAATCACTTCCTTGCATAAAGAAGTATGGGACCCAGTGGGTGGGGATGGGGGATGAGTGGGAACTGTAGGCGTTGACAGAAATTCAAAGGTCTCTTTATATTAGCCTTTGGGCTGTGTTAATATTCACCTCGTCGTCCATATGTCTCTTGAGGGAGCCGGAGCTGGAGCTGGAGCACATCTGTATACGTTCGGTGTAGACTCTATAAGTTTAGGCCAGAGATTGACAACGGAGCAGATTTCTCCCCAGTATTTATACTAGTTGATGACCGCATGACTTCAGTTGTGACGTTGCAGTTGCTCCGCCGCTCGGTAGGTCCCGTAACGTCCCGAACGCCCCTCGGAACGTACTTCGGCGACGTCCGACATTTTGCTCCGCCGTTCGGGCGTCTTCGGAGCGAGTTACTCGATTAAGTGCTTGTTCTGCTCCTGCTCCGGCGTATGTACATGTAGACAAATCGAGCGTCCCGTGAATTAGGAGTATGGCGAGAACGGACGGTTTTTCAGGCTAAATGATTTCGTCTTTCTGGCTTCTAAAAAAGCTTTATCGGATAAGTGGATTGTAGAAGGGGACAGGGGAAGGGTTGGTTTACTGAACGAGATCGAACTAAATACCTGACATGGCATTTAAAGTTGGATTATGGCTTGTGATTTCTGGTGCACTTGACAAGTTCGATTTTTATCACAACATGCAGCATACAATGAAGAAGAATGAATGTGATCGCCGTTACATTATATATGTGTTGTTTGGTTTATTTTTCTTACAGCTCTACCAGTCACCTTCCCCTCCATCACCACTACCCCCACCCAACCACCACCCATCCAAAACGCGAGATTTTTCTTTTACATATTTCTGTTTCTTTTTGTTTATTTATTCTAACACCTATAACTCCCATCCACCACCGCACACCCAATCCCCACCCCAACTCACCCTTAACCTGATTTTTTACATGTTTCTGTGTTGTTTTGTGTATTTATTCTAACATCTTTATCCCGCCCCCCACCACCCCGACTTGTTTTAACATATTTTATTTATTCGTACATAGCCCCACAACCGTCAAAACCCACCTCACACAAAACGGGACTTCTTCTTTTACATATTTTTGTTTAATTATTCTTACGAAGTTGCAACCCCAACCCCGACCCTCCCAAAATCCGATGTTAACATATTTCTATGTTTTTATTTTTATTTTTGATGGTTTAGTTTTACTAACACATATACCCCCACAACCACCACCACTGCCACCAACACCAACACCCCTCAACCCATCCAAAACACGACTTTATTATTTTCTTTAATTTGTTTACATATTTCTTTGTTGTTTAGCTGATTTATATTTACATCTATAACCGGGCTTACCCCCACCACCACCAGCCGACCCAAACCTGCCTCGACCTTCCCCGCCCACCCCAAACCCACCCAAAACATGTATTGGTTTACATGTTTTAGTGTTGTTTTGTTTATTTATTCCTACACCTATATTCTCACCTCAGTTAACACCACCTGCCCCAAATCCCCGCTCCCGCCCCTGCCCCAGTTGCCAACATCCGCCCAGATGAAACCTGATTTTTGTTTGATTTTTTACATAAGTCGGTGTTGTTTATTTATTTTAACACCTAAAAACCCGCCAACACCAACCCTAACTTTGTTTACTGATTTTATTCATTCTTACATACCCCACACCCCACCCACCGCAACCCACCCAATGCCGATTTTTATATATTTCTGTTTTAATTTTTATTTTTATTGTTTTCAGCTCTACTGGCCAAGGGCCAGCAGAGCTTATGGGATGTTGTGTTGTCCGTCGTCCTTCCGTTAACTTTTGCTTGTGTTCACTCTAGAGGCCACATTTCTGATGCAATCATCATGAAACTTTGTCAGAATGTTTGTCTCAATAAAATCTCGGTCAAGTTCGAAAATGGGTCATGTGGGGTCAAAAACTAGGTCACTAGGTCAAATATTGGAAAAACCTTGTGTACACTCTAAAGGCCATATTTTTGACCCGAGCTTGATGCAACTTTGTCAGAATGTTTGTCTTAATTATATCTTGGTCAAGTTTGAAAAATGGGTCACATGGGGTTAAAAACTAGGTCACTAGGTCAAATACTTAAAAAACCTTGTGTACACTCTAGAAGCCGTATTTCTGATCCAATCTTGATGAAACTTTGTCAAAATGTTTGTCTTAATTATATCTTGGTCAAGTTCAAAAATGGGTCACATGGTTTTAAAAACTAGGTCACTAGGTCAAACTTTGGAAAAAACGTGTGTACACTCTAGAGGCCATATTTTTGACCTGATCTTGATGAAACTTTGTCACAATGTTTGTCTTAATGAAATCTCGGTCAATTTCAAAAATGGGTCATGTGGGGTCAAAAACTAGTTCACTAGGTCAAATACTTGAAAAAACTTGCGTACACTCTAGAGGTCATATTTGTTACCCAATCCTGATGAAACTTTGTCAAATTGTTTATCTTAATTATATCTTGATCAGGTTCGAAAATGGGTCACATGAAGTTAAAAACTAGGTCACTAGGTCAAATATTGGAAAAACCTTGTGTAGACTCTAGAGGCCATATTTTTGACCCGAGCTTGATGCAACTTTGTCAGAATGTTTATCTTAATTGTTTGTCTCAATGAAATCTCGGTCAAGTTCGAAAATTGGTCATGTGGGGTCAAAAACTAGGTCACTAGGTCAACTATTGGAAAAACCTTGTGTACACTCTAAGAGGCCATATTTTTGACCCGAGCTTGATGCAACTTTGTCAGAATGTTTGTCTTAATTATATCTTGGTCAGGTTTGAAAATGGGTCACATGGGGTTAAAAACTAGGTCACTAGGTCAAATACTTGAAAAACCTTGTGTACACTCTAGAAGCCGTATTTCTCACCCAATCTTGATGAAACTTTGTCAAAATGTTTGTCTTAATTATATCTTGGTCAAGTTCAAAAATGAGTCACATTGTGTTAAAAACTAGGTCACTAGGTCAAATATTGGAAAAACCGTGTGTACACTCTTTGTCAAAATGTTTGTCTTAATTATATCTTGGTCAAGTTCAAAAATGGGTCACTTGGTGTTAAAAACTAGGTCACTAGGTCAAACTTTGGAAAAACCTTTGTACACTCTAGAGGCCATATTTTTTACCCGATCTTGATGCAACTTTGTCAGAATGTTTGTCTTAATTATATCTTGGTCAAGTTTGAAAATGGGTCACATGGTGTTAAAAACTAGGTCACTAGGTCAAACTTTGGAAAAACCGTGTGTACACTCTAGAGGCCATATTTTTGACCCGATCTTGATGAAACTTTGTCAAAATGTTTGTCTTAATTATATCTTGGTCAAGTTCAAAAATGGGTCACTTGGTGTTACAAACTAGGTCACTAGGTCAAACTTTGGAAAAACCTTTGTACACTCTAGAGGCCATATTTTTTACCCGATCTTGATGCAACTTTGTCAGAATGTTTGTCTTAATTATATCTTGGTCAAGTTTGAAAATGGGTCACATGGGATTAAAAACTAGGTCACTAGGTCAAATACTTGAAAAACCTTGTGTACACTCTAGAAGCCGTATTTCTGACCCAATCTTGATGAAACTTTGTCAAAATGTTTGTCTTAATTATATCTTGGTCAAGTTCAAAAATGGGTCACATGGTGTTAAAAACTAGGTCACTAGGTCAAACTTTGGAAAAACCGTGTGTACACTCTAGAGGCCATATTTTTGACCCGATCTTGATGAAACTTTGTCAGAATGTTTGTCTTAATTATATCTTGGTCAAGTTTGGAAATGGGTTACATGGGGTTAAAAACTAGGTCACTAGGTCAAATATTGGAAAAACCTTGTGTACACTCTTTGTCAAAATGTTTGTCTTAATTATATCTTGGTCAAGTTCAAAAATGGGTCACATGGTGTTAAAAACTAGGTCACTAGGTCAAACTTTGGAAAAACCGTGTGTACACTCTAGAGGCCATATTTTTGACCCGATCTTAATGCAATTTTGTCAGAATATTTGTCTCAATTATAGCTTGCTAAAGTTCGAAAATGGGTCACACAGGGTCAAAAACTAGGTTACTAGTACACTCTAGAGGCCATATTTCTGACCCGATCTTGATGAAAACTTTGTCGAAATGTCTTAATTATATTTTGGTCAAGTTCGAAAATGGGTCCCATGGGGTCAAAAACTAGGTCACTAGGTCAAATACTTGAAAAACCTTGTGTAACACTCTAGACACTATGTAGTACGACTCGATTCATCAATGGTATAACAGCCAGTAGAGCGGTCAAAGGCCCTCTTGGGGCCGCTTGGTTTTCTCTATCAACTATAACCCAACAACCCCACCACCACCACCACCACTACCACTGCCAACACCACCACCACCCCAAACCTCCAATTCCATCCCACCCAAAAGACGGGATATAACATCTATAACCCCACAACCTCACCATCATAACCAGCACCACCACCACCCCCCACTACCACCCACCACTACCATTGCCACCACCACTGCCACCAACACCACCACTCCAATTCCATCCAACCCAAAACACTATTTTATTTATATTTCTTCAAATTTGTTTACATATTTCTGTGTTGTTTTATCTGGTTTATTCTTACCCCCTATAACCCCTCCACCACCCATATTCCCAGCCCCAACACCCTGGTCTCTCGCCCATATCCACCCGAAACCCGACGTCTTGTTTACATAGTTCTGTGTTGCTTTGTTTATTTATGCTTACATACCCAACGACCCTCCCCCCCACACCCACCCATCCAAATCCTGATTTTGTTTACAAAATTCCATTACTATTCATTGTAACACAAATACAACCCCACCACCACCGCCATCTCCACTACCACTCCATCCCACCCTAAACACGTCTTTACTTCCGTTTACGTATTCTTATATACCCCACAACCACCCAAAAGCCGGTATTCCTTTTACATATTTCTATGTTGTAATGTTTATTTATTATTGCATACCCCCCCCCCCCCCCCCCCCACAAACACACACGCACCACCACCAACCCCCCCCCCCCCCCCCCCCCCCCCCCCCTATTATATATATTTTTTTACATGTTTTCACCTTACCCGGGTTTTTAAATATTTCTGTATTTTGTTTATTTATTCTTACATACCACGCCTCCTCCTCCACTTCCAATCCCGGCGAAAACCCGCCGTGTTTGTTTGACAAATGTCTGTTGTTTTGTTTATTTATTCTTACA
>JAWPHD010011084.1:0-87120 GCA_037043455.1 Cyrtodaria siliqua
TGTTTATTAGTAGTTCGCCGTTGCGATCCACTCTTACCAACAGCTGAGTTGATCATAGTTCCGCGGAGTGTTTTGGATGGTTTAGTTACAGCGCTTCATATTAAGCTGGACCATCCATCAAAACATCAACTGCAACTTGTCCTAAAACGCCACGTTTATGCCCTGGACATGGTAGGGCATGTGATTCGTGTCACGCCTGTGCCGCCTTAAAAGATTCCCGGATAGTCTGGTCAAACAATCTTCAGAGGATCCCCCAGAGAGTGTAGGCATGTCATTTGAGCTGACGTTCTAAAGCGTAGTCGTCAATTAATCCTCGTAGTCAGAGAAACAGTAACATCTTTCACTACCGCGTGCATCATTGAAGACGAAAAACACAACACATTGCGCGATGGATTAGCACCCTTACTTGTTGATTTACATCCACTAGATGGACCTGCCTGGTTTTGTGGCTTTGAAAGACGACGAAACTTTGAAGAGATTGCGCATTTCAATCGAAATTGGAAAGATAAGAAATGTAAACAAAAACCCCGTTGCAGAAAAGGCGATAGCTGAGCTCGAAGATGAAATGATACGTCCAGAACCTGGAGGAGGACCAGTCTCTCTGTTAAGTCTTGCAATTACAGTAGCAAGATTAAACCCGCGAATTCGCAACCAGGGATTATCTGCTCGCGAAATGTGGGCTCAACGAAGCCAGTATACACACGACCAACTCCCAATGTGTGATCGAGACGTTATTATTGGACAAAATAACATACGTTCTAAAAACCATGCTTTTAGCGAAATGTCAAAAAGTCAGAAAGCTACACGCAAATCATTAGACCTTAATGTTGGAGATCTTGTCAACTTATATTCGGACAAAAGCAAAAATCAAGCTCGCGATAGATACATTGTTGTTTCAGTAGACGGCGAATGGTGTTTTGTGAAGAAGTTTTCTTGGAACCAGTTACGCGCATCATCGTATAAAGTGAAACTTTGCGAATGTTATCGATTACCAAATGATGTTAGTTCGCACCAACCTAGCATTATAAACTCTAACGAAAGTGACGCTGATGATGTTGAATGTGTTGTACCGAACAATGACAACCCACCACCAGCACCTGCTGATATACCACCAGTTCTAAGTAACCCTACACATCATTTTACCAGTGAACGTGAGTTACACTGTTCTTATCGGGACCAAAGAATATATTGAATCGGATAAACCAGATATATAGCAACCCCTATCAATATAGATCAGCATACTGGTGTGCCAACAAGACCGCAGCGAATTCGTAATCCGCCCAGATATCTCAAGGATTTTATCACATAAACTGCTACAATATCAATGTAACATTTGTATCACAAGGATTTTATATCAGTGTAACATTTGTATATCAAGGATTTCATCATATAAACTGCTACACTATCAGTGTAACATGTGTATCTCAAGGATTTTGTCACCTAAACTGCTACAATATCAGTGTAACACTTATATATTAAGGATTTTATCACATAAACTACTACAGTATCAGTGTAACATGTGTATCTATGTTATCGAATACCAAATGATGTTAGTTCGCACCAACCTAGCATTATAAACTCTAACGAAAGTGACGATGATGATGCTGAATGTGTCGTACCGAACAATGACAACCCACCACCAGCACCTGCTGATATACCGCCAATTCTAAGTAACCTACACATCATTTTACCAGTGAACGTGAGTTACACTCTGTTCTTATCGGGACCAAAGAATATATTGAATCGGATAAACCAGATATATAGCAACCCCTATCAATATAGATCAGCATACTGGTGTACAAACAAGACCGCAGCGAATTCGTAATCCGCCAAAATATCTCAAGGATTTTATCACATAAACTGCTACAATATGTATCACAAGGATTTTATATCAGTGTAACATTTGTATATCAAGGATTTTATCACATAAACTGCTACACTATCAGTGTAACATGTGTATCCCAAGGATTTTGTCACATAAACTGCTACAATATCAGTGTAACACTTATATGTCAAGGATTTTATCACATAAACTGCTACAATATCAGTGTAACATGTGCATCTCAAGGATGTGTATCTCAAGGATGTTATCACATAAACTGCTACAATATCAGTGTAACATTTGTAAAATTATTTTAGTTTTGCTATGATCATTGTAACATGTAGAAAAGTTAACATTGTATCTTACATTAGCTCTGCATCATTACAATGTTAAGAAATCATATAGTGTTTCATCGTTCAAACTATTTTTCTAACGCAAAGTATATTATGTTCAGCAATCAATCATTTGTTTTATTTAGTTAACATGTTTATGATATATTTACACTGAAAGACAGAATAGAAAGAAAAAGGGATTACGCCATGGCTGTTGTAGTATTTGTGTAGAAGTATTAATCTGCTTAAGTTACTTCCCTTGTTCATTGAATGTTAGGATATATATGGCATATATGTCCTCTCTCCTCCCCCCCCCCCCCCCCCCCCCCCCCCCCCCCCCACACACACTTGAAACTTTTTTTTTTTTTTTTTACATATCTGTGTTGTTTTAGTCAATTCTTACACATATATGTTGCCCCCCCCCCCATATTTCAGTGTTGTTTTGGTCAATTCTTACACATACCTATGTTGCCCCCCTCCCCACTCCCCCTCCCCCACCCCCACGCTCGAAACTGGAATATTTTTATTTAATGTTGTTGTTTTTTTACATATATCTGTGTTGTTTTGGTAATTTCTTACACAAAGCTTCTTACACATATATGTTGCACCCCCCCCCCCCCCCCCCCCCCCCCCCCCCCACCAACTCGAAAATCGATTTTATTTTATTTTTATTATTATTATTTTTACATATTGCTGTGTTCTTACACATAGCTATCTTGCTCACCCCACCCCCCACCCCCCCACACCAAATACCCCACCCCCACCCCCACCCCCACCCCCACTCCACCCAATCGAAATATTTTTATTTTTTAGCTCTACTGGCCGTCCGTCGACCGTCCGTCTGTCGTCTGTTAACTTTTACCTCGTTTTCATCCGATCTTTACCAAATTTTAACAGATTGTTTATATCAATGAAAGCTCGGACAAATTCGTAAACCAGCCAGATCGGACCAGTAACAACAGAGTTATGGCCCTTGATTTAATTAAAATGCTATATTTTGCCTCGTTAAGACGATAGGGCCTTCTTTTCCATCCGATCTTTACCAAACTTTACCAAATTGTTAATATCTATGAAAGCTCGGACAAGTTCGAAAACCAGACAGATCTGACTGGTAACAGCAGAGTTATGGCCCTTGATTTAGTTAAAAATGATATATTTTGCCTCGTTAAGACGATAGGGCCTTCATTTTTAAAAGGAGCTATTGTGATAGATGCAAATAATAAAAAAGCTATTTATCACGGTCTATTTTGATAGCAACAGAGACACAGTTACATTGCAATTATAAATTTTTAATTTCGATCACCAAATTAATGGTGATCCGTTTATTTTCACCCCGTAATAGGTAAATGAGGATCGAGGTGGGCACACGGTACATATGTAAATGTAAATATGCATACTTTTTGTATTTTAAGAGAATATAAACTAATAACCAAATGCATATGTCATAATGGAAGAATAGGGAGTTTTTTTTTCTTTACAATGTTCAAAGGAGTTTATACAATGTTGACGAAATGTTAAAGGGAGACACTGCAGGTATAAATATTGATTACACCATATGACCTATATTTTTTTCCATTATCGATTATGGGAAATCTACTGTTTTATACTTGACACCAGTGGAAGAGCAAGTTTTTAGGCACACTTTTTGTATATATAATAAATAAATATTGCCTGGTCCCTAATGTGACTGGGTGGGGTATCATGCGATGTGGCAGCCTTGTTCCTAATGTGACTCGGTGGGGTATCGTACGATGTGGCAGCACAATACATATTGCCTAGTCCATAATGTGACTGGGTGGGGTATCATGCGATGTGGCAGCACAATACAGTTGAGCATTGAGCTCACTGCTACAAGTAGACAGTACAAACAAAGTACAACTCCGTTGTGGTATGGTTTGACAGACAGATTGTTAAAAGCGACGTTAACCCTATAGAACTTATACTCATATTTGAATAAATAAACACATAACTTGTTTCCGAGTTGAATGTGTTATGGCGTTTTTTCACATTTATCGCGAATGTTGAATATAGAAGGAGAAGAAGCACTGTATTTCAAAATCAGTTAGCCATAGGCCCATTCAAAAGTAAACAGTTATACTGTATACTGTTTACTTCTTTGTAGGGAAGAAAAACAGAAAACCGAAAAATGCGACACACATGAACAGAATTTCCATTTAAAATTTCATTGGGGGAAGGTGGCTAAACATATATAGAGAATAATCAACAGTATCAGTGTGATACGAAAAATATGTCACGAGAACACGCTGTGATTCGGTTAAAAAACGAGTTTGAAGAACGAGTTTTTTAACTGGGAAATCCTTATTAATCACTGATAGGTATATAATAAATAAATATATCAATGTTATGATTGTTGTATTATAATAATCACGTCCATGTCATGAACATATAAGCACATATACATACATTTCAAACACAATCTTGCAATTTTTAAACGTGACAAACCAACACACAAATATACATGATTATGTGAAAAGAGAATTTTTAGTACAGTTTACACAAAACATTACAATTGAGAAGGAGGAAATGAGACATGGAATTACAATTACATCAAATTAATTCATTAGCGTTTTTCCGTATTTCAAATGCTTTAAAAATATACAAACATAATTTTTAATTTCTTTTTAATTTTTGCTGTTAAAAGGTTATTTTAATTTGAACATGCTCGGTCGATTCCAAAAACACTTTTTCGGATGTCTTTAAACAGATCTCAATCTAAAACGAAATGAAACTCGTCTTCATGTGTGTTGCAAATTATACATTTTCTGTCTTCTAATGGTATACTTCTAGTTTTGTATAGTCCTTTTTTTGAAGTGCATAGCTGACGTTCATTCTATTTGATTAATTTATATTTTAGATGACCTGTAGGTTGCAATAAGTACCGTTGTATACTACGTTCTTCAACAAACATGGCGCCGCCTTCTCTGAACTCCCGCTTGTTGGCACTGGCGGCTTACAGCACGGGGTTCAGCATGATCAGTTCAGCGTTTGGCTTCTACTACGTCAAAGTATTTCTTAACATATACCACATCAAAGAAAACTGGTTTCAGGCGGCACAGACGCTCTTCATGGTGTGGAACGCTATCAATGACCCACTGTTTGCATATTTGCAAGACCGTGCATACTTTAGATTTACACGAACGCGGCGAGAAAGCGTTCTCTACGCAGCTCCATTTTTCGCTTTGTCATTCCTAGTTCCCTGGTTTCCGTGGGGAGACGTAGAAACAATGGCACCCTGGGTAACCGGGATCCATCTTATTACCGCTCTATGCTTCTGGGATACGATGTTTACCTTCGTGGGGTTAGCAGCATGTGCATTGTTCACTGAAATTGCGGTGGAAAATGAGGACAGATTGAGATCGATTCGTTACTCTCAGATCGGAAGTTTAATCGGTTCATTATCTATATTTACTCTGCAGTATGTGTCAGGTCAGCTTGAAAACTTTGCAATTTTCCAAACAACTTGTGTGATTATTGCAGTGATAAGCTGTCTCTTGATGAGATACTGTGGAAAACACGCGCACACCGAAAGAGATCTATCAGACCAGAAAGACGAGGACAACGGGAAAAGTCGCACCGAAAAGTCGCTACAAGGCTCATATATCACAATCACCAAACAAATTCTCTTTAATCGGGATTTCGTGGCATTTGTCATTATGAGCTTTTTTCAAGAATTCCACAAAACTTTCCTTGTTAATTTTTTCGCCATATTTTGTGATCAGTTAATAACTAAAGGAACTATTCCGGACATTGTCAGGAGCATATTCTACGGAGGAAGTCTCTTGATGGCTAAGGTATTTTCCCGTCTAGTAATTATTTATGCATGCTTTTAACCTTCAGTTCTAGTATTTTAATTGATGTGCATTAAAATTGAGATAACCATACTTTTAAATCTGGGACGTTGTGTGGTTGGTTTAAACGAAATTCTCACACCGTAAGACCACTCACATACCGTCCCAGATTGAAAATCTTAGCATAGTTATCCCTTAAATGCTAAACTTTATATACACTACAACAATTTGCTGTGTGACGCATTTCAGTAGCGTTAGCGACGACCATATTGCACGTTGCAGCATTTTGGCCAAAATCGGATAACTATTACATAATCTGAGGAAAGCATGAAAACCTTCACGTCGGTTTTGACATGGAAAATATTTTTTTTATTGCTTATGGGGATTTGTCTATTTGTTATATTTGATACAATGCAAACTGATTTGGCAACCACGGCAATAACGTGATATAATATCTAATCGATGAGTGTTCATCCAAATTTGAAGGAAAAAACACCTGCTGATCAAAAACATTTGCATACCCTATAGTTGGTTGTTTGCGGCGACACTGCATAAACAGAAGGGCATACGATTATACTCATTAAAGCTTACTATTGCAACTGCCATCCGTATGTTTCCTTTATTCCAACGCGAAGTTTAGATTTGGGAGATAGAGTTTGGTTTGGCTTTATTATGTGTTAATGTGTCATTTGCCTTTTGAATAGTGTATCGTCTGTTTGCTAATTTTGCCAAATCCAAACACACGCGTTTTAAATAAAAATATTTTTAAATAAATATAGCTCGGTAGAAAAATACATTACAAAAGCAACTGTTGCGGTTGTATAGAATCTCCGTCCGTAATCGTAACTGGTGTCGACCGATTTTCCCGAGTTGTAATATTCATTTCGACGGGGGTTCTTTGACGGGGTTAGTAGATAACAGACATACGTATGTAACGGGTCTGACCTGTTAGCTAGGCCACTATATTACAGGATTGTAGTTCGGTTGTCCCAGGTTATATTCACGGCTCGTTTGTGAATTATATTTTATAGGTTACTGCATCATGTATACTTTCATTTTCATGTGAATGCTTTTGTTTTCAGTTTCTCATAATATTTGGGACACCGTTGGTTAGCAAGTACGGTTACTTCAATGTAATCCGATTTAATTTTGTTGTGAAGATAGTTGCTGGCCTTACCTTCTTCATCGTGGGACCAATCAGCCACTGGCTGCTTATGATCTTCTTATTTCTTGACCGGTAGGTAATCCCGTATTAACTTTTCGTATGTCTCTTTAAATAATATGTATATGTGTATATGTAGTAGTCAATATGCACGCATTTAACTGTAGATGTTTATGCATCTGTTTAAGGCTAATTTTAGGGCTTGCGTGCGACCAGGTTATCGGTCTACCACCACCAGCCGAGACAATGGTACGCAAATCTTGCGATAATTCATCTCTCACAAGCAGCTCGACAATTTCAATCCGTCTCTCACGAGTAACATTGACAGTGGTGTGAGAGACCTGTTAAACCGCCTCTCCCCAGCAGTCTTAGCAGTGTTACTACACGTGTTCATCTGTCTCCCAAACAGCAACATCGATATACGTTTACCGGTATCTCACCAACAAAATTGGCAGAGGTACAAAATACCTTGCGTGAGCCCGTTCCTATTCATTAGTCCACGCAGTCGTGGGGATAGGTGGGTCAAAGATCAAATCTGGTGTTTGCTCGTGTCCACTCTATAATTTGTGATCTTAAGGAGGGATTTTGATGATGATTTACAGAAAAGTTCAAACCAGACGAATACTCGCGAAGAACACTAAGGTCCCTTACATCGAGGTCAATGTGGATATGTTCATGTCCGATCTGATTTTTGAACTAGTGATAAATGTTTGATGGATATAATGATGGCCATTTTAACCAGTGGAGAAATTGGCTATATTATATGTACAGAGAGGTTACTGTGGATAATACGGTGTGTTGCAAACAAATCCATATTATGAGCCCGGGTTCGGATAACCGTAAGTAAAGGTCAGTGTAAAGCGAGCTTTTTTCCTAAAAATAATAGGTTGCGAACCGGTCGTTATCATGAGCTTAAGTTCAATTAAGCATTCGCGAAGGTCAAGGTGAAGTTTTTATTGTGTTTCCAGTATGTTAACGGGTATTCTTGAATTGTATGTCATCTACTAGCAAACACGTGTCCGCGATCATCGGGATGGGCCGACACTATTGGTAATGGTCCACCACACTGTCTCGTTGTTTTTTTCTAGAACTAAGCGTATATGAGAAAGCTATTCTTACAATATAACGCTTCAAGTTCTTTGACATCATGTAGCAATGCTATTTTGTTGTTGGAATATTTTTTCGCCGCTATATTTTCAAATGAGGCGATAGACACGCATACACGTGTTCAATAGAAAAGAACACTTCAACTAACAACCATAAGTTAAACACATCTTTGATAGTGTCACGATTGAACCTTGGCAGCACTAAACAAACTATTGAAAAATATCGTGTAAATCACACAGTAAGTCTAATTGTAAAACATGTCATTTAATTGTAAAATAAAACATAATTATTATATAATATATAAAACCATATAAAATCATTCCAGGTAAAACTCTAATTTCTCACAATATTACAATGTAACAAACTTTGAAATCAATTGTTATTTAAATATTCATTAAATTATTTAGCACATTTTTAAACATTTATGTTATAATGCTCAGTTTATTTCTATCTTCAGCGTTGTTGAGAGTGCTGTATTCTCCCTATTCGGCTTGCCCCTTTCCGACATTGCCGACAGTGATACAGTCAGATACAAACGACGGTAATGTATACAGTTTCATTCTAAAGTTATATTGACCAAGTAAATGATGTTTTTTTAACGCTGACAAATCTAACAGTTGTTAGTTCAGTTGTATAAACAGTATATAAGTCTACCGATCCTCTGTCTCTGAGGTCATCAGCAAGGTGCCGGCTATCAGCGAGTGCTTCACCGACCCTCTGTCTCTGAGGTTATCAGCAAGGTGTCGGCTATCAACGAGTCCTTCAATCCTATTACCCAGAACACTCTCTAAATGGTGATTTGGTAGTGGTGATCAGTCACTACCCCTAAGTGGAGTGCTTCAATCCCATTATCCAGAACACTCCCTAAATGGTGAATGGGTAGTGGTGATCAGTCACTGCCCCTAAGTGGAGTCCTTCAATCCCATTACCCAGAACACTCTCTAAATGGTGATTCGGTAGTGGTGATCAGTCACTACCTCTCAGTGGAGTGCTTCAGTCCCATTACCCAGAACACTCTCTAAATGGTGATTCGGTAGTGATGATCAGTCACCTCGGTAGTGCTGATCAGTCACTACCCCTAAGTGGAGTGCTTCAATCTTATTACCCAGAACACTCTCTAAATGGTGATTCGGTAGTGGTGATCAGTCACTACCCCTACGTGGAGTGCTTCAATTCCATTACCCAGAACACTCTCTAAATGGTGATTCGGTAGTGATGATCAGTCACTTCGGTAGTGCTGATCAGTCACTACCCATAAGTGGAGTGCTTCAATCCCATTACCCAGAACACTCTCTAAATGGTGATTCGGTAGTGGTGATCAGTCACTACCCCTAAGTGGAGTGCTTCAATTCCATTACCCAGAACGCACTCTAAATGGTGATTCGGTAGTGATGATCAGTCACTTCGGTAGTGATGATCATTCACTACCCCTCAGTGGAGTGCTTCAATCCCATTACCCAGAACACTCTAAATGGTGATTCGGTAGTGATGATCAGTCACTACCCCTCAGTGGAGTGCTTCAATCCCATTACCCAGAACACTCTCTAAATGGTGATTATGTAGTGGTGATCAGTCACTACCCCTCAGTGGAGTGCTTCAATCCCATTACCCAGAACACTCTCTAAATGGTGATTCGGTAGTGGTGATCAGTCACTACCCCTCAGTGGATGGCTTCCAGATCTGCTCTCGTTTGCTCCAGAGTCAGCTGAATCGCCTTTCTGCTATCTTTCCTAGCCTCATAACTGCGGCTTTCCTTTCTCTTCCGACAAAACCAAGGAAATAAACAGTGGCCACACTGACTATGCAGGGAAGCCCCGACAGCCAACATATACAGGGTAATGCCATGCATGTCGTACGCGATACTAACAGAGCAGGTATAGTTCTGTGTGCTTTAACCTCCTTGTATTGTGTGCAGTATTTCCTTCAACGGCACTGTTAGTTCAACCAGGACGAGGCGTTTAGTCTTTGCCGACAACAGCACCTCAACGGGACTGAGTGCGGTTTGGACTACTGCGGAGAATACACGTTTGGTGTCCAGGTCAGCTCTCATATCCAAGTATTGTGCTTGTCCCACCAGTCTGTTTCACTGACAGTGCCTTCTCCCCAGTGAAAGTGGGGCATGCTGTAACATTGGCACTTTTCCTTTCCTGTCTCTTGTGGAGTACATTCCTATGTTGCAAATGGTGGCATCCTTTTGCTAAGGCAATGTGACATAACGAAAGGATATGCAAACTAAATTATATTCCCCTTTGCTCACATAGTGGGCACACGGGATCATCATCAGCTTCCATCGGTAGAGATCTGCTTATGATGAAAGTAAGTCACAGGTGAAAAGGTTCTAGGCCCATTCTCCATATTTTATATCGAAGTACATGGAGGATGAGCCTGACATGTTCATTCCTGTTAGACGCCATGTAACTTTTCATGTGTTGGTGCGCCTTAAAACCCAATTCAATACAATTCTCAAAGACCTTTAAACGTAGCTTAAAGGGAGATAGCTTAAAGGGTGATAGCTTAAAGGAAGATAGCTTAAAGGGAGATAGCTTAAAGGAAGATAGCTTAAAGGGAGATGGCTTAGAGGAAGATAGCTTAAAGGAAGATAGCTTAAAGGGAGAGAGCTTAAAGGGTGATAGCTTAAAGGGGTGATAGCTTAAAGGAAGATAGCTTAAAGGGAGATAGATAGATTAAAGGGAGAAAACCTTAAAGGAAGATAGATTAAAAGGAGATAGATTAAAGGAAGATAGTTTAAGAGAGATAGCTTAAAGGGAGATTGCTTAAAGAAAGATAGCTTAAAGGGTGATAGCTTAAAGGAAGATAGATTAAAGGAAGATAGCTTAACGAGAGATGGCTTAAAGGGAGATAGCTGAAAGGGAGATAGCTTAAAGGAAGATAAATTAAAGGAAGATAGATTAAAGGGAAATAAATGTAGCTTAAAGGGAGAATAGCTTAAAGGAAGATAGCTTAAAGGGTGATAGCTTAAAGGAAGATAGATTAAAGGAAGATAGCTTAAAGAGAGATTGCTTAAAGGGAGATAGCTTAAAGGGAGATAGCTTAAAGAAAGATAGATTTAAGGAAGATAGATTAAAGGAAGATAGCTTAAAGGTTAAAGAGAGATAGCTTAAATTGAGATAGCTTAAAGGGAGATAGCTTAAAGGAAGATAGCTTAAAGGGTGATAGCTTATAGGAAGATAGATTAAAGGAAGATAGCTTAAAGAGAGATAGATTAAAGGGAGATAGCTTAAAGGGAGATAGCTTAAAGGAAGATAGCTTTAAGTTAAAGAGAGATAGCTGAAAGGGAGATAGCTTAAAGGGTGATAGCTTAAAGGAAGATAGATTAAAGGAAGATAGATTAAAGGAAGATAGCTTAAAGAGAGATAGTTTAAAGGGAGATTGCTTAAAGGGATATAGCTTAAAGGAAGATAGATTAAAGGAAGATAGCTTAACGAGAGATAGCTTAAAGGGAGATAGCTGAAAGGGAGATAGCTTAAAGGAAGATAAATTAAAGGGAGATAGATTAAAGGAAGATAGCTTAAAGAGAGATAGCTTAAAGGGAAATAGCTTAAAGGGAGAATAGCTTAAAGGAAGATAGCTTAAAGGGTGATAGCTTAAAGGAAGATAGGTTTAAAGAGAGATAGCTTAAAGGGAAATAGCTTAAAGGGAGAATATCATAAAGGAAGATAGCTTAAAGGGTGATAGCTTAAAGGAAGATAGCTTAAAGAGAGATAGCTTAAAGGGAGATAGCTTAAAGGAAGATAGATTTAAGGAAGATAGATTAAAGGAAGATAGCTTAAAGAGAGATAGCTTAAAGGGTGATAGCTTAAAGGGAGATAGCTTAAAGGTTAAAGAGAGATAGCTTAAAGGGAGATAGCTTAAAGGGAGATATCTTAAAGGAAGATAGCTTAAAGGGTGATAGCTTAAAGGAAGATAGATTAAAGGAAGATAGCCTAAAGAGAGATAGATTAAAGGGAGATAGCTTAAAGGGAGATAGCTTAAAGGAAGATAGCTTAAAGTTAAAGAGAGATAACTTAAAGGGAGATAGCTTAAAGGGTGATAGCTTAAAGGAAGATAGATTAAAGGAAGATAGATTAAAAGATAGATTAAAGGAAGATAGATTAAAGGAAGATAGCTTAAAGAGAGATAGCTTAAAGGGAGATCGCTTAAAGGAAGATAGCTTAAAGGAAGATAGATTTAAGGAAGATATATTAAAGGAAGATAGCTTAAAGGGTGATAGCTTAAAGGGAGATAGCTTAAAGGGAGATAGCTTAAAGGAAGATGGCTTAAAGGAAGATAGCTTAAAGGAAGATAGCTTAAAGGGAGATAGCTGAAAGGAAGATAGCTTAAAAGGAGATAGCTTAAAGGGATAATAGCTTAAAGGAAGATGGCTTTAAAGGAAGAAAGCTTAAAGGGATATAGCTTAAAGGGAGAATAATTTAAAGGAAGATAGTTTAAATGGAGAATAGCTTTAAGGGAAATATCTTAAAGGGAGATAGCGTAAAGGAAGCTAGCTTAAAGGGAGATAGCTTAAAGGAATATAGCTTAAAGGAAGATAGCTTAAAGGGAGAATAGCTTAATGGAAGAATAGCTTAAAGAAAGATAGCTTAAAGGACGATAGTTTAAAGGAAGAAATCTTAAAGGGATGTAGCCACACAGTCAAAGAGTTGAAAACTTCTGACAGAATTACTCAAATATTCATACAGTTCTGTACTTTCTACTTCTATTTATCAGTGAATTATCATACTCATAAATATTCTCTAAACGGTCATTTAGAACTATGATGACAGCTCTCGAAATGGCTGCTTCCATATCCGTTTCTGCAAAACCTTCAAATGTCATACCTTCTTTGTTTATCATCCGATTTTGACGTTTTCACCCTTTTCCAAGCTTAACAGAACTCTTAAGAATACAGATTATTTGGCTGTGTCGCTACATTTCCTTTAAACATTAACATGTTATGCTTCCTCAGTAAAACCATCTTTTCCAGTACCATTGCATAGCATATACTGCTTAAAGTACGTCATCTGAAGTTGTTATTGTTAACTTAATTCTGGCTCATTTGTATCATAATTACACATTCCATTTTTTAAAAGACTTAAGGCAACTCTTCATACTATGAATGGGCCACACATAGGACGGCGATTTCGTACACGTTGACGTGCAATACGATACGGTCGCAAACATGTGAACGATCTTTTTGTTTTTGATGTTTTCAGTCACCCAGTGACGTCGATGATATACGGTACGAACGCACTTGTGGTCAAGCCTGCAATTTCTCTATCACCGATGCTTGTGGTCGCCATCTTGAATAGTTATGGTTATGAGCAGATGAAAGATCATGAATTAGACCCCAGCCAGATTGGAGCATTAAACAGTGTGATGTTCTCGTTGGTCTGTTTATATCCCGTGATTATCGGCAGCATACAGCTTGTGGCCTGGTCCTTTTACACAATACGACATAAAAAGAACATTGATACGACCTTTGAGGTTACAGTCGAAAATGAACCGCCATAGCATTTATTGGGTTATGAGAGCTATTGATTTAAAAAAATGTTTTATAGTTTTTTTCTTCAATTTAACACGTTTGCATGCACATCTGAGCCGAAGTCTCACATGTAACTCTTTATCAGTCTACTATTGACTCAAACCAATCTTATTTGATTTCGAAAAACGTGTTCAGAATTTCTATATCTATAATCTCACACGAGTTATGACACTTAGGTTATTGTATTGATGAAAGTGTTATTGCAGTAAAGCGTACACATGTTTTCCAGTTTGACTAACCTTGCTCAAGAATGTTTATATCTATAAAGTATCGGAGGAGGTTACACATCAGCAAAGGCAGACAATTTATTGTGGATTTATGCCTTTAAGTTTATGTTGGAAAATGCTTTGTCACAATGTGGACTGTCTAGTTTATATATTTTTTCTCAGATCTTCACAAGAATTATATAAATCCAAATAAGATAAGGTCAAGTTTTAAAACTAATATTGACAATATCCTTTCAGTTAGAAATGTTAAGTCCCTTGAAAAAAATCACCATTCTGATAGGTTTCATTGTTCTTCTTGAAACGTGGTTAACATACGTGTCACCATAAAGTCTTTGAAACATTTCCAAGAGATTACAACTAAATACATATATTAGTGTATGTTTTATTCTGTGAGTAAATTTATATTGTACATTGTGTAGTTTTTTATCAACAGTAATCTTGAATGTTAGAGTACGGAAACATATAACGGCCTCGTCATGTTGAGATAATTGATGGTATAACTTAATTAACACGTTTTCGTCTTAAAATATTTCAGAAGACCTCTTCATTTGACCGCAAATTGTATTTCTTTGACAAAATTACGATATCAAATATTGAGCGGCAGGCTGTGGGGCGGGGCTTGGGGTTAGAGGGCATGCTTACTAGAAATCCTTTGTTCCCTACATGGTATAACTATATGGTAAACTCTAGTGCATTTTCAGAATATTTTAATTGGTGAACAACCGTAGACCCGGTGCACACCCCCTAAAATACGGCAAGCAGAGGTTAATACTATGTTTACCGTACATTTTTAGTGGCACAGGAGAGAGCACCGGTCCGCCTTTGTTATGTGGGTATAACCTAATAATTACTGAATGCTGTTAAATGGCGCGGTTCATCAACATATTATCTATAGCAGCTACAGAGAGAGGTGAAATATACAAAATAGTCCGGGAACCCTGCCCTACTCTTAATAACGAATATATTCGAGTGAAAGATACAAAATAGTCCGGGAACCCTGCCCTACTCTTAATAACGAATATATTCGTATTGTTCATTTACGTGCTCGGAGAATACACTTAAATACACAGGACAGCCCGGTTTACGTCCTCATCCTAAGGATGAGGCAAATGGAAAGTGTCTTGCTCAAGAATATACCGACACAAGTATGTGGCGCAGATAAGGCTTGGAACTCGGTTCCTCCAGATTTTCAGTCCACCGAGCTAACCACTGGGCCAAGCCTGCCCCTTTGTAAAGT
This sequence comes from Cyrtodaria siliqua, assembly GCA_037043455.1. Taxonomy (NCBI): domain Eukaryota; kingdom Metazoa; phylum Mollusca; class Bivalvia; order Adapedonta; family Hiatellidae; genus Cyrtodaria; species Cyrtodaria siliqua. The sequence continues at coordinate 15,236 of JAWPHD010011084.1, forward strand.
TTAAAGCGACGTAAATATTTTCAGTGAAACATTTTAATGAATGTAGGAAAAAAGAAGGTAACCCGGTCCAAAAGTCAACCACTTACACAAAAGGTAACCCTTTCTGCCCAAAATGTAACCCCGACCTATTCAAAGGGTACGTTGCACGGTGAACGTTTAAAATGGCGGACGTGTACAGCTGTATTATTATACATAAAACCAAATTCGCTTCAAAAATACGCATTCTTTTGGACGCCTTTTAGAAAAAGGTTATATACGTCGACTTATTGTCCATATCAAATTAAAAAAATGACTTCTTTATGTATTAATAAAAGAGTATGACAATGGACCTTTGGAAACGGCCGAGCACGACACATAATACGAAATATTGCAGTCTCGGTTTGATTGAGACTGTTCATGAGCGATAGTGAAATATGCTAGCTACCGCTCACGCCCTCTAGCCCCGGGTTGAGCAAAACTCAATATTCATAAAATCAATAGTACACAATTTTAACCATCCCGAAGATGGCATGCCTACGGCGGTGGACATGGAGTTATATGCTTCCCCATGTCGTACGGCGTAAGGTCCCAGTATCTCATAAAATTAAATGCCCCGAAGAGCGAAATAAACATAATGGAATTTAGTTGGGAGCAGCGGTTATGAAGCCTGCGTATCACAAGTAACAGCCAAAAGACTAAATTAAAAAGCAGACAACATATCCTATGAGTGGTTAAACAATACCCAGAGCCTTTTATCGACCGGAGTAGTGGAACCACCGAATCAAACTTAATTTAGAAAACAAAAGAAATTTAAAATGTACCACCGATAACTAAATATAAGAATCGGGCTCAGCGATCTCCAAAGATCGAATGAATAACAGTTTATGTATTAATGTCTATATTGCCGTCATTAAAAAGTCGATTATAGTGATAATGAATAACACATAAACAATAATTTTCAGAAATAAAATTCAAAATGGTGGCAACTTTCTATGGAATGTTAGTAGTAATATACCTCAACCTGACGAGGCCGATATACGTTTCCGTATTAGAGAATGTCTCAATCTTCATTGTTATTTTTTGCAACCTATTTATTTCAATTTGTTTTAATATATGTCCGCTTTTCATCGTCAGAATTCAATCTTCATTGTTATTTTTGCAACCTATTCATTTTATTTTGTTTTAATATATGTCCGCTTTTTATCGTCAGAATTTATTTTATGAAATATCTTGCCAACTTATCATTGTTAAAGATATCTAATAAATATATATTACAGTTTTTAATTTATGTGTTGTTTCTATAGTTCTTTTCCAATTGTTAGGATTTTAAATCACCACGCCTTAATATTGTGTAAAAAGCTGTATTAATGTTGAATATTTTTTCTAAATTCATCGAAAGAGTTGACATACCATTTCCATACCATTTCACTAAGATTTTTGAAAAAAGATGTGTTTGTCTTTGCACTGTTTATAAAATATCATTTAATATTGGCGTGCATTTTTGGATTATACATAATGGTGTGTTGATAACGTCAGCGGTTGTGGGAGGTTAAGATGAATTGTGCTGCTTCTGAAAACGAATTCCGAAAAAATATATCTCATCTTTTCTATGAAAACGTTTTGGTTTAAACTAAAAGAATTTTAGAATCTAAATGCAACACAGTTCAAATATTCTCTTTTATTATTTATATTTTTAGATACAATAACAACTATTAAAGATGTGTTAAAATTCTATTTTAACTTGCTATAAGTTTTTATTTTTTAGAGAGAAAAAGCAACAATAAATTACTTAATAATCAAACCTTCATTTTGAAATTATGTAAACGGATATAATCTACAATAAATCCGCCATAAAAGGAAGTAGTATTAAAACGTCAAATTGTTACTTTTTTGTTCTCTATTTCGGCCCCTTGGCATTTTTTCAAGGGAAAAATATTTCACGAAACAGTAATGTCACGTTTATTTTGCGTATAAGTGACGGCTGACAGTAATGTCACGTCCAGTTTGCGTATAAGTGACGGCTGACTTATGGCACGTCCAGTTTGCGTGTAAGCGACGGCTGACTGCAATGTCAAGTCCATTTTGCGTGTAAGCGACGGCTGACAGTAACGACTGAGTGATAACTTCCATCGCTTTTTCGCAAAATGGACTTGACATTACTGTACCGTGAACTCTTAGAATGTAACACCTATTATTATTCATATAATGTTGGTATTTTGTAATATGGTCGAAAAATAAAGATTATATACTATAAAAATAACGTCCAGTCAATTAACTTTATTACCTGAATCAGGTTTCAGTTTATTTTAGGTGTGTTTTTCTTTTCAGCGCCAATGTTCAAAGCAAACATCTACTTTATACCCACAAAGGCTAATAAAGGTTCAAAGGTTGAAGATGTCGTAAACATGATGAGCTTTTAATAGAAATACAACTAAACAGAAACATATCTTTGCTGAGCAATACATAAATAAGCACATGCACTTTTACATGCAATTGTAAATATCAACGAATAAAACAGTTACCACAGTTACCTTTGACGTACATCGTTTTATAATTAGTGTATTTTACTAAGACTATACACATGGGATGTTCAAGAAATAATGAGACTGATGCTGTAATTTATTTTATTATTAAATGGTTAACAATAACATTTACACACAATATTACACTATATGTTACTATGACGACGTATACATTTTTTTCTTTATATAATGTTAACTATAAACGGATATCAACTATCCCATAAAGGTTATATTGCTTAATATTGTGTGTAAATGTTTAACTATTTAATAATAAATATTGCATAGCAATAGTCTACGTAATTTTGGATCACCCCTCGTATAGATATATAGCCACTGACGTATAGACCTAGCCTATATCACGCGTATCTGCGTCATACCCTGACAAGCCTGTGCCCCCTGCTGTAAGTTGTTATGACCAAAAGTACTATTAATACTTAATTATCGATATTAACGAGTAAATCCAGAATCGGCGATACCTGGTTTGTATTATTATTATTTTATTTTTTTTGAAATTTTATCTTGTAACCCAAGCTTGAAGAAAATTCCGTCATTAAAATGTAAATATTTTCAGGATGTTTTTTTTTTGGTACTGATCTTTTGAACTGTTATATAATAATGTGTGCAGGATTTGCAAAGAAATATTCTTCGCATCACCATTATCAAGCTTTCTATTTTTCCACATCACTTCATTTCCTTGCCATATCGTTAATTCAAAATCTACAAGGATTATCTAGCAGACACAATTAAAAGTTTATCAGTTAGACTGAGAGTGGTACATTTTGTATTTTGACCATATAGAACTCAAGTGAATTGAATTGGGGTTTTAAGGCACATCAACACATGAAAGGTTATATGGCGCCTAACAGGAATGAACATGCCGGGCTCATCCTCCATGTACATCGAGATAAAATATGGAGAATTGGCCTAGAACCTTCTCACCTGCAGAGCTGCAGAGTTGCTGCAATTTCTATTGTAGACACTCCATTTACGCTGGAGCTACGTTTATTGTTTTTCTGCCACTGCTCTGGTGATATGAGCGAGATGGCACCTGAAACAATGCAGGGGTCATGATGAAGATCTTTAATGAGCATGAATAAAAAATGATAAAATGAACATGAATTTGGGTGGGGTGTTTGGTGTGTGTGTGTGTGTGTATGTGTGTGTGTGTGTGGCGGGGGTTCTACCCTCTGCCTGCCACTCCAACGGGATCTGCAGTGGCCCTATTCTTTGTCCCGGAACCAAACGGGGGCCCCGGAACCACACGGGGCAGAACTCAAATGAAATGCCATTAAAATTCAAATCAAATCTTAAAACAAGCGTATGTTTGGTATATTGAGATCTTGTTTACGGGTGATGATAAACAAACTATAATGTGTTTTTTGTGTGAAGTCATAATGATTTTTGTCGTTCAATGATTACACATTATATCAAACTTCGAAAAGAGTAAAATCGTAACTACATGTAGTTACAATTTACGATTACATCATGAAGATAGTCGTCGTTCATTGACACTGACCATCCGTTCCAATACCAGTAGCAAATGAGAGAATTATTTATGACAGATTAACGATTACATCATGAAGATAGTCGTCGTTCATTGACACTGACCATCCGTTCCAATACCAGTAGCAAATGAGACAATAAATTAAACTTCATTCCAAATCGTATGTATATACACTTAATGGCCAAATTCCTTAAAGCAATTTATTAGCTAACCTGTGAGCTATTGTGATCACGCTTCGTCCGTTTTCCGTCCGGCGTTAACGTTTGCTTCAAACGGCTTTTCATCAGAAACCGCTTGGCCAATTTTTGACCAACTTTCACATGGATGATACTAAGGTCGAGTAATTTTCTTCGTTTGAAGAATGAATTAGAAGTAAATTAATTTCCCTTGAATCGTGTTGAGTCTCCGCTAGAGTTTTTTCGTGCAATAATTTAGCGGCAAGTCATTCAGCTTTGGGACAACGACCGCCTAACACGTTTAGTTTGTTTTTTAGTTTATATATGTTTCAAGTTATGTATATTTTAAGATTGACGTTGTATGTATCTGTTAAATTTATTAAATGAATAATAGTGTTTTTCACCGTCATGATCTATGTTAATTCATATAAATTTGAAAGTTATTTTGATTGTTTATGTACAATAGTGTTCATTGAGTGATAACAGATAACATATACAAAACATGTTCATACTTTAAAGAGTAATTGATACAATGAGGTTGAGTCTCAATAGTTTGAGTTTAATTATGTGATATTTAAGAAATGCTGTTATAGCAGTTGTTCACCCATGTGCTCTATGCCAAATTGCAATTTGAAATTCTGAAGGTAGTACTGTGTGTTTTGTTTCTTGAGTTTAGTAAGAGACGTTTCAAGGTTTAAGGGAAAAGCATTTCAAAGTTATACACATTGGGTCTATGCGACATCCACGATGGCAGCCATTACCATGCATGGTCAAAAGCTTTAAAAAACACTTCTCTTCTTCTCAAGAACCACTGAACAGATTTCGACAGTTGTCTTTATTTGTGATTGCAAACCCTGGTTATAAACGTTGTACAAATGAATTCCTCATGTTAAAATTGGTTGCGACCCCGGGGTCCTAAGTTTGTATATAAAGATGTTAAATGTTTTGCATAGACTGTTATAGGGACAAACTTAACAAATCCTTTTCTCTGAAACCACAAGGCCCAGAGCTCCCATATATTACAACAGCATCAGCTTATGGTCCTCTACAAAGTTTAAATAGTGACCCTGGTGTTAAATTTGGCCCCACCCAAGTGGTCAAGGTCAAGGCTGTTATTACTAAAAAATAGAAAAACGGTTTCCACGCAATAACTTCTGTTAGGAATGAAATATTGTGACGAAATTGCTGTGTTGGTAACTTATATGAAAAAGGAAGCTAAGTATTGCATATGCGGTCACTGGGTTAAAGGTTAAGGTCACTGTTACTAAAAATAGAAACAATTCTTTCCACTCCATGACTTTTGTTAAGAATGAAATATTGCGATTGAACTTGCTTTGTTGTTAGCTTTTTGTGGAAAGGAAGCTTGGGATTGCATATGAGACCCTAGTGGTCACTGTTACTAAAATAGAAAAATGGTTTCCACTCAATAACGTTTGTGAATGAGATATTGCGACGAAACTTGCTATGTAGGAAGCTTATATAGAAAGAAAGCTTAAGATTATATTTGATGTCGCTGGGGTCAAGGTCGCTGTCAGTAAAAACGGAAAAATCGTTTGCACTCAATATATTTGGTTAGGAATGAGATATTGCGACGAATCTTGCTATGTAGGAAGTTTATATGGAAAGATAGCTTGAGGTTGTATTTGATATGTGATGTCACTAGGGTCAAGGTCAATGTCGCTTTTACTGAAGCTGGAAAAATCGTTTCCTTTCAATAACTTTTGTTCGGAATGAGATATTGCGACGAAACTTGCTTGTATGTAGCTTACGTGACAAGAAAGCTTTGGATCACTGGGGATCAAGGTCAAAGTCACTGTTATTAAAGGTAGAAAAATGGTATCTGCTCAATAAATTAGGTAAGGAAAGATATATTGGAAAGAAACTTGCTGTGTAGCTTATATGGAACAGAAGCTTGGGATAGCATTTAAGGTCACTGGGGTCGATGTCAAGGACTCAAGGGTGCCGTTACTAAAAATAAAAAATGGTTTCCGCCCAATAACATTCGTTAGGAATGGGATATTGCAACGAAACAACATTATGTGTAGTTAGCTTATATGGAAATAAAGCTTAGGATAGTGTTTGATGTCACTGGGGTCAAGGTCAAGGTCGATGTTACTAAAAATATAAATATCGTTTCCATTGAATCACTTTTGTTAGTAATTATATATTGGGACGAAACTTGATGCGTATGTAGCTTATATGACAAGGAAGCTTGGGGTTGCATTTTAGGTCACTGGGGTCAAGGTCAAGATCACTGTTACTAAAAGTAGAAAAATTATATCCGCTCAATAAATTAAATCAGGAATGATATATTGGAAACAAACGTGCTGTGTAAGTAGCTTATATGGAAAGAAAGATTGGGATCGCATTTAAGGTCACTGGGGTCAAGGCCAGGGACAAAAGTTTGTTGTTACTAAAAATTAAAAAATGTTTTCCACTCAATAACGTTTGTTAGGATGATATATTGCGAAGAAACTTTCTGTTTATCTAGCTTAGATAGGAAGAAAGCTTAGGATTGCATTTGATGTCACTGGGGTTAAGGTCATTGTAGCTGTTACTAAAAATAGAAAAATCGTTTCCACTCAAAAACGTTTGTTAGGAATGAGATACTACTATGAAACTTGCTGTGCATGTAGCTTATGTGGACGCTTGGGGTTGCATTTGAGGTCACTGAGTCAAGGACTCAAGGTTGTTGTTACTAAATATTAAAATATTTCCACTCAATGACTTTTGTTTGAGATACTGCGATGAAACATTTTGTGTGGGTAGCTTATATGATAAGGAAACTTGGGATTGTATTTAAGGTCACTGGGGTCAAGGTAAATGTTTCTAAAAATAGAAAATTCGTTTCTGGACAATAATTTGTCAGGAATGAGATATTGAAACAAAACTTAGTGTGTATGTATCTGGTATGGAAAGGAAGATTGTGATTGCATTTGCGGTCTCTGGGTCAAGGTCAAAGTCTATGTTACTAAAAAAGAAACATACAGAGTTTTTCTTACTCTGTGCAAAGATCATCAGATGAGCGCACTCTTGTTTATATTGCTTCTTTCTTTTAGAAAAACAAAACAAGTAAATTTCTTGAGAACAAAAGCAAGCATGTCCTAGGAATAATGAACGTATACATAGACATTTTTAATAAAACGAGCTTAAACAAATAATGCTTGCTTTTACAAAAATCCACATATCAGGTGGACGATTTAGGCCCACTGGGCCCCTTGTTTACTTAACGTTAATAAAGTATTTTTTTTGGAATCTGGTCAAAAATTCTTATTACGATTTAACGAGATCCCATATTAAATCCAAACTTGACAACGGATGAATATTATATAGATAAGCTTATATTTTATCTGGCAATACATTCTAGCATCTATGCATATTCAGGAACTTCTACTCACTAAAGTGCATTTCTGACCTTACCAGCCGAAAGTAGAAACGCTTAGGCCAATGAACAGTATTATATCAGAGACATGAAAGATGAACTATTAACTATGCCATAAAATTAAAATCGTACCCATGCAATCACACCGTTTTAATCATAATTATGAACCTATTCGAACGAAGTCCAAATGTCATTAGTATTAAATCGAATAACCATAGGTTAAATCAAAGTGTATAAAAATAGTTCTCAGTTGTATTACATAGTGCAAATTATATACGTATTATATACGTGGACTTTGGAAAACATAACATTATTGTTTTGATATTTGCGACAATAACACGGCAGGTACAGACCTTGCTATCTGTTTAAGCAAATGTAATTAAACAAAATCCAAATACAGTAATTTCATCCAGGTATACAGGTGGTTCTGAAGACGGCCATATATACAGGTGGTTCTGAAGACGGAGATAATGTCGCTTCAGCTGCTGTTGTACTGGGGTACCATATAAAGAGCCGGCTGTCCGACTGAAAAGTTAATTCAATTGGTTCCCACTAAACTATATAGAAGATAGGTCTTCGGCTATATGTGTAATCCTTTCTGATTGGTTCCTTTTGATCTATCTAGGCTCTGAGTTATATGCAACATAACAATCCAGTTGCACTACAATATTATTATATGTGGATAGTTAACATTTTAGTTTAAATTTATTTATATTACATCGATTGTAACGAAAGCTCTGTGTGCGTTTAATCACTCTCGATGTCTTCCTGGGTGGAACCAGTACTAAGCACATGCAGATAACGTGTCTTGCTCAGTGACACAACCAATATGGTCATGGCTGGGATCGAACCCACGACTTTTCGATCATGGGTCCAACGCTTTACCACTAGATCATATTGTCTTTTGACACTGACCGTTCCAAGGGTATACTTCTGTTGTCCGTTGATGTTTGTGATGTCCTCCGCGTTCTGAATTGTGTAATTATTATGTAAACGTGTGCTTTTGAACGGCTTTTTGGATTTCAGTAAAGGGAATCTATGTTTCGTCTCCTCATCAGGTGCATGATTACATACAACGATTTTCTATTTAGCACCAAATTTACTGCTATGTTAATTATTGGATTTTTAAATGTTTTTAAAGATTATCTTTACATCGGTTTTGTTTTTGTTTTGTAATAGTGAATACTATACAGCTATGACTACATCATACATTAAATCCCAAATCAGCGGTTATTCTATACAGCTATGAGTACATCATACATTAAACCCCGAATCAGCGGTTATTCTATACAGCTATGAGTACATCATACATTAAACCCCGAATCAGCGGTTATGCTATACAGCTATGTGTACATCATACATTAAACCCCAAATCAGCGGTTATTCTATACAGCTATGAGTACATCATACATTAAACCCCAAATCAGCGGTTATGCTATACAGCTATGAGTACATCATACATTAAACCCCGAATCAGCGGTTATGCTATACAGCTATGAGTACATCATACATTAAACCCCAAATCAGCGGTTATTCTATACAGCTATGAGTACATCATACATTAAACCCCAAATCAGCGGTTATTCTATACAGCTATGAGTACATCACACATTAAAACCCAAATCAGCGGTTATTCTATACAGCTATGAGTACATCACACATTAAATCCCGAATCAGCGGTTATTCGATACAGCTATGAGTACATCATACATTAAACCCCGAATCAGCGGTTATTCTATACAGCTATGAGTACATCATACATTAAACCCCAAATCAGCATATTCTATTGGGGGGCAGAGATTGACTGGCTTGGAAAGTTGTATGATCAACATAAAGAACACATCCACATGTTTCAAGGAGAGACACGTTCTAAGATTTTCTTTGTACTATTCATATATGCATGTTGTATAATATGGAAATAAAATGTGTTTAAAGCCAACACATATTTGTATATAGACAAGTCTTTGGTATACTGAACGATATTTATACCGCAACATGTATTTATTCTATATATAATGTGTTTAAAAAGTTTTAATTCGAGGTTTGGAATGAAAGATAACTTTCTGAAAATATTTTATATCAAGATACATCTAACAACATTTTATTTCACCACCTATGTACATTGTTTCTAAACCTACTGACGACGAGGTATATATATATAACTTACATATTTTGAGAATCCAAACTCTAAACAATATAAACGGCTTTAACCAGTCAGACCAAATCCGAAAACTGGAGCGTGGAATTAAAAGTTACCGACTCGTAATTCATTTTACGCATATTCAGTCATGGGCATTTTAAGAACCGGTGAAAAAGTCTATACTTTTAATCGACATAAATACATTATCATATGACATAAACACCTGGATAGCTTTTTGATATTTTTTTCCGTTATTTGGCGGGTTAGTTTCTTTAAGATGTAATATTAAATTACAATGAATTTAAGCTCGTATGTAACCATATCCTCATCCCGTAATTGCATCGAATAACTCACAAATCAGCTATACTTGCTTCAACATCATTTCAAAAAACATGTCAATCACAAGTTATCCAAGCAAAAACGACCGTGTTGCGTTAGAACTTTGGTTCAGTATATAAAATATAAATAGTAGAGAACACAACACAGAACACTGACAGAGGTCACCTGTTCGCACGACATTTGAAGAGGATGATTTTACGGTGTTCCGTTAGGGCCATCGTACCATCGCGCATCGACCTTTACAAGTCGATGCGCGATAGTACGATGGTACGATGGCGATGGAGCGATGGTACGATGGCGATGGTACGATGGCGCGATGGTACGATGGCGATGATACGATGGTACGATGGCGATGACGCGATGGACCATCGCGTCATCGCCATCGTACCATCGCACCATCGCCATCGTACCATCGTACCATCGCGCATCGACTTTAAACGCGATGGTACGATGGTACGATGGTAAGATGGTCCATCGTACCATCGCGCATCGACCTTTTACAAGTCGATGCGCGATGATACGATGGTACGATGGCGATGGTACGATGGTACGATGGCGATGGCACGATGGACCATCGCGTCATCGCCATCGTACCATCGTGACATCGCCATCGTACCATCGTGCCATCGCACCATCGCAGTCGATGTGCGATGTTGCATCGCTCCCTACTCCATCGTACCATCGCTCCATCGCCTTCCGTTTAGACATGCGCACATCAAAGCAAAACAAAAATGGAAGACATCATTACCGTATATCATGGATGCAAAGATTCGACAATACTTTTTTTAAATCTGTCCCTTCATTTAGGCTCAGCAAAACATGAATTTCTCGGTAAGAAACATTTCCAAAACTTATTGTCGAATCTTTGCATCTATGATGTCCTCCATTTTTGTTTTGTTTTGATGTGCGCATGTCTAAACGGAAGGCGATGGAGCGATGGTACGATGCAGCAGGAGGCGATGCAACATCGCACATCGACTGCGATGGTGCGATGGCACGATGGTACGATGGCGATGTCACGATGGTACGATGGCGATGACGCGATGGTCCATCGTGCCATCGCCATCGTACCATCGTACCATCGCCATCGTACCATCGTACCATCGCGCATCGACTTGTAAAAGGTCGATGCGCGATGGTACGATGGACCATCTTACCATCTTACCATCGTACCATCGTACCATCGCGTTTAAAGTCGATGCGCGATGGTACGATGGTACGATGGCGATGGTGCGATGGTACGATGGCGATGACACGATGGTCCATCGCGTCATCGCCATCGTACCATCGTACCATCGCCATCGTACCATCGCGTCATCGTACCATCGCCATCGTACCATCGCTCCATCGCCATCGTACCATCGTACTATCGCGCATCGACTTGTAAAGGTCGATGCGCGATGGTACGATGGCCCTAACGGAACACCGTATGATTTACCTGTTACACGAAGTTGTCGAGATTCGATTTAAAGCCACCAAATATATCAGTACTGGATGCAAGCAGCTAATTTTTGTTATCGACATTTATGATTTACTATCATTTCCGAAATCCAGCGTCATTTATCATTATTGATTATTTCCGGACTCCAAGTAATATATAGAGTATGGGGTCATCGAGTTGGTTGATTTAAACCTCGAGATAGGCGTAGCCCATCCAGGCGTTTAAACCAATCAACGAGATGAGACCATACTCTATTTGTTCTGCAGCATGTCCATTTCAGCTTCTGCCATACTCTAACTTTCGATAACTGGTAGAGTACACCATTTATTCTGACAGGTTAAACGATTTACACCTGTGCAAATACAAAGGGAATTTCAGTGACCATGGTACAACTGTCAGTTTTAAGTGATTGCTGAATGACATGTGTGCTCTTTTCTAAGCCTGACTGCACTCTTTATATCAGCTTAATTAATGTGTCGCCAGTTGTCAATCATTTATCCATTTTAACCAATCAAACTATACCTCCGACAAATAATACCACGTGCAACAGTATAATAAAGCACGTGCAACTGTATTTTAATAGAACCTATTGTCAATATACTCCGACATCATCAATTGGCCGGATATATCTAAGTACTGGAGTCATGTTAATTACTCAACGCCAACACGGACAAGTGCGCTCACGCAAAATTCGAAGCTACCACAAAATAGGTACGATTTATATTTGTTAAAGACACATTTCCCAACGCTACTTGGTCGTTGAAAAAGCATGGGAAGCTTGAATATTTACAGCCAGCACGTTTCATGACTGATCAACTCAGGTACATAAATTGAGGCCCGCTCTTAGTTTTTTATTTGTAGATCATTGCTATATTGAGGGTAAGAATAGTTTACAACACTTTGTAATTTACTTTAATGATAAAATATATGTACATAATTTAGCTTTTGAATACAAAACTTATCTGGTATTTCTTAATTGTTTTTAGACTAAAAGTCAGAGCACAACACAATAAATATACAACATTCTTTAATGTGTTATTATGTTTACTGGTCACAAATGCTTTATTGGGTGGGCCTGATAATCTGAAGAAAAATTGAATATCACACTTTGCTAATGAAATTGCATGGCTAACAGCGATTTACAGTTACCTATAGAAATTATCTACCACCCCACCCCACCCCCCACCCAAATGCAATAGGCTCGAAATAAGTCTTTAAGTTCAAAGGACGGTCCTTTATGTAAGTAGTTAGAAGTATCACTGGATCATATGTATCACGTGGTAGCTAATTATACAAGAGTTCGGTTGAGGATTATTGTGATAATCATGCATTTCGTTGAAATGTATTTTGCGGTAAATGACCATTGCACTTTATATGACCACGCAGTGCAATGGTCATTTTAATGGCATTAGAGGTTTGGTTTGCAAGCAAGACACATCGCTATACAATAGCTCAGAACTGGAAAAGTACAACGATGCACTACGAGCGGTGTGATGCGACACGTGGCGAAATAAAAGATAAGTTTTGATTTACGTGCTTTTATAGTTCAGTTGTTACTAACAATAGCGTATTTATTCGTGCTTTCAAGATCAATTCCTGCAGGATTTTACGTTTTAAAATAAAGCGGATAAATTCTTGTGTGCTATGAATTATTTTAAAAGAGTGATGTTTAAAACACCTCTCGTATTAGTAGTCTGCACGTGGTTGGCAGGTATGTTTGCATATGTTATAATAATATATACTCCAGGGCCATACCTGGAGCATTTTGAAATGTACGCCAGATATGAGAGGCGTAGCTGCGAACCGGGGGTCACATATTTACATAGAGTAGCAATGCAAAGGCATTTTTCAAATTAGAAAATATTGGGAAACTGATTAGTATTTTCTAAATAGTATCATCAAAATAGTCCATTGAGGAAAAAAAAGTAAGTTTATGAACCACCCCACATGCAAAAAAAATATGTTTTGTGTCCAACAATTGCCAAAATGAATAAGCCTTTTTATCAATTTTTCTGAAAAAAGCAACCTAGCTGATAAATATTGTTTTTTCCTTGCAATGAAGTCATGCAGATCTTTATTTACAAAGTAATGTGTCAAATGAATGTTTCTTTCCCTTTTTCTTTTAAATATGTGCTACTATTTTCACAAGTTGGTGTTAAACCCGTCATCTTTGCTATGTAAACAAATGAGTACTCGCGTTAGATGGCCTACATAACTTATCGTGACAATGTCAAGGTCAAATTTTAACAATTCTGAAAACTGAGTTAATTAGCCTAAAAAAGCCAAAAGTTCTTTCGTGATGAATGATAACATGTGTATGAAATATTTAAAGTGTTATTTCACTAAAGAATTGATGAGAATTATTAGTGGGAACAAGTTTCTAGTCCGAAATAAGACTCGAAAAAGACGATCTTGTTTGTAGTACCACGCATGCGCATTACAGTCACATGACAAGAGTTGTCTTTTCTGATGTTAGCAGGTGTTGAAAAATGCGCAAATACACCACGAGTACGTCATTTTTTGTGAGATTAAATATAAAACAAATTGAAGATTAATTATTGAAGTACTTTATTTGTACATAAACTAGAGCGTAATCATCCGATTTAATACTGAACTTCCAAAAACCGCACTTCGCTTCCATTTATTTTTCATCTACCAATAAATAACAAAAGCCGTGAGGTCAATTACGTAATGTATGCAGTGTTTTCTTCCTATATTCAACATAAAAAGTTCCACTTTTTAGTGTCTTAGCACTTAAAAGATGCGTAATTTGACGTACCCAACTCCAGGTTGGGATATTCCTAAATTCTAAATATAGCTTACGCGGCGCCACCTATCGGGCTTTGCATTGCTACATAGAGTTATGTAGGAAAGTCTATAAACATCTTCTCTGAAACTACAAGAGCTAGAGGTGTAATAAGCTACATGTAGCTTAAGATTATTGTCCTGTACCAAATAATTTAAATGGTGTTCCTTGAAACAAGCGTGGAATCAAATTTGGCCCTGTCCCGAGTGTCACACTATAACATTGAATTATATAGGAAAACATATTCAAACAGCTTCTCTGATATTTCAAAAGCTAAATAATAGTTCGCATGTACCATAAGCATATGATCCTCTACCTAGTTTGTTAAAATGGCGACAATGGGGTCAAATATGGCCACTACGGGGGTCACAGTTTTATAGATTTATATAAAGAAATTGTTGTTTCTTAAAACATGAGAGTACTTTGAGACAAGGCGAGTGGGTCTCTTGTTCATGGCTTACAGTTGTACACTTTTCGTAAAATCACTTCAAAAGTTTTAAGCGAACTGAAAAATATAGAGAACGTGACTTTTGATAAGGTATTCCATTATGAAGACTTAACCATGTTAACAAATCGCATATTGAATAAATCCACGACCTAAAATCACAAAGTAGACCACTGCATTTTCGACAAATTGCAAAAAAAAAACAGAAAGAAAAAGAAAAGGCATTTTACGGTTTAACTGTTGATTTTTAGGTGTTTGTTATACAAATTTTAAAATAACCCGCCAAATTACGACAAAATTACACTACAAAAACAGTTGATCAATACTGTATCCAGGTGTTCATCTCATATAATAATGCATATGTGTCGCTTAAAAGTATATGTTTATTCATGGTTTTTTGTAATATCCGTAATTGAATAAGTGTAAAATGAATTATCCATTTTTATTTGTCTGGCTGGTTAAAGTTTTTTACATTGTATCTATAGAATGCTGATTCTCAAACGATGTAAGTTATGTATATACCCCGTGGTCAGTAGGTTTAGAAACGATGTACATATGTTGTAAAATGTGGGTGTTGTTGGCGGGATAGCTACTTTAACTGCAGTAGCACCTGTATGTCGGATATATCTTTTAGAGTAAACATCAGTCAACTAACCGTGATCACTAAATGTAATCTATCTCGATGCACTGGGTACCGATTCTTATCTGGAAGCCTTTTTTTTTTTTTTATATCTTATATGTATGTTATACTGTCACATTAAGTTATATTATTTAAATAAGATAATATCAACTGAGTATTCTTAATTGTCCTGTTTTAATTGCCAAGTTTATCAAAACAGCAATGAGCTGGGCATATATAAGGCTTGCAGGCATATTTCAACTCGACATACATGATCTTGATGCTAACGTGCTAGATAAGAGAGACCGTTGTGAACCCAGCTTCTTGGATATAACCTCTATGACGGATTAACATTTTAGTTGTATGTATTTTAATGCAGTCATCCTGCTTGAGCGCATACAGCCTGTTGATGCAGTGGATAGCACGGGGGACTTTAAATTCAGAGGACCCTTGTTCAAGCCTCAATTGAGCCAGTGGATTGTGTCGGTGTGTTCTTAGGCAAGACAATTTTACCCTCGTCCGTCGGATGGGGACGTAAACCAGGCGATCCCGTGTATCGCTTGTTTTTTTCTCCCATCATGTTAAAGAAAGATAGGTGTCTATTCGTCAGTAGGGCAGGTTCCTAAATGCCTATATATCCTCCCCCTCCCCCCCCCCCCCCCACCACACACACACACACTCCCTCTCTCTCTCTTCATTGGCGATACACCTTCTTTTTTAGGTAATAATCATTCCACTTGCACTTGCATGCGCAAAAGTAGGGTTGATGCTTACTATCCTAGGTTAATTCCATCTCTATATCAAGTACGGAGAACATCACAACCTATGTTTAGATACATATCCTAAGCAGGTGATATTGTAACAACTGAACCATTACTAACACATAGTTGAAATGGTAAGTAGTTAGTACAGTGATATGAGTATCACCCTAAAGATATTTCTTCGTCGACGCCGTGTGGTTCCCGGGCAAGAATATGACCACTGCATATCCAGGCATAGGGGTAAAATTCCCCGAATTCATGTTAATTTTGTCATTTTTGTCATTTTTGTTCATTAATAGCTCGACTATTCGAAGAATAAGAGAGCTTATTAGTCTAGTAATTATAGGTTTTATGGTCAAACAAATTCCAACAGAAAGTATTTTAGGATTTTTAGAATCACTGACATGTAATGAGTTTCAGAAAAAAAACTCCTCAAGATAAAGATGGTGGAAAATGCTAAATTTTGGGGTAAAAGTTGCGCTTTTAAGAGAAAAGCTCCGAAAACTGGAATAATTTTATAAAAAATCATTTGAGCAAATTAGAATTTTCTAACAGTGCGGAAATGCTCTTCGAAATACATCTCCATGTAAATCACGGTTTTATAGATGGATATGAGGTTAATAATATGAGATTTTGGGGCAAAACTTGGAAAAAATGAATAAAGTGGTTGATTTTTGTAATACATTTGGTGTTACTAGGCTATAAATTAAAAAAAACCAACTAAATGAGTTGTAAAAACTTAGTTTCTTACTGTTTTGCACAGAGAAAGGTACAGAGATGTGCCAGAAAAAAGTCCTTTAGCATACGACGATATAAATTACTTTATTTATGGGTCTAAAAATGTGTTTTTCATAACAAAATCTCTGAAAAGAGGAATCATTTTGTAACAAGATGTTTGAACATAAACTTATCTAATGAAAGTGATAAAATGGTGCACAGTTATATATACAAATGTTTCATTGTATCGTAAGTTAATGTGAAAGTTCACATTGTGAGATTTTGGGGCAAAATGTGGAAAAAATTAATAAAATCGTTGATTTCTGTAATACAGTCGTAGTACAGCCTTTAAGCTAAAGAAGTAGGGAAATGAATTATAAAATGATAATCTATAATGGTTTTCCATAGAGCAAGATGCAAGGATGTGCCCCAAAAAAGTCATCAGGCGTATACTGTTGAAAAATGTATTATGTTCGGGTGGTAAAATGTTTTTTCATAAAAAAAATGTTGTAAACAGGAATCATTATTAAGATGTATTTTAAATATACATAATCTACTTGAAGTGATATTATCCTATATATGCATATATCCAAATATTTTTTAGTATCAGAAATTTAGTTAGATGCTCAATTTTAAGGTCTGTAGCAAACAAAAGGTCCGTTGAATAAATGTCTAGTTACAATGGTTACGACCATGGATCATGTTTACATCATTTGGAAATTTTATATATAAAATAATGAAGGAAAACATGATGTAATTACATACATATGTATTTATAACCTTTTGATACACATATTGTATACACTTCATTGAATATGTGGTGGAAATATTGTTCAAGCAATCATTACAACAGGTTTTATAATCATTTAAAGAGCAGATATGGTAACTTATATTAAAATGGTGCAATATGTTTTATCTTTTGGTGTGATAATTACATTTTAATGAAAAATATCTGAAACTGAAACGGAAACTGTATGATAAGTTTTTAAACACGTTCAAAGTAACTGTATGAAATTCGATTTTGAAATTTTGCGCAATACTCATGTCGAAGTTGTAGGAGCTTTTGTTCAAATCACCTAATATTATTGCTTGTTTATGTTTAATTTAAATGAATCGCAATTTCTATAGAATTCATAGAGCTTACATTTTGGCACTGCATACATGAGATTCAATGCTTTCTACAAAAACCTGTTACACATTCAATGCTATAAATGTACACTCTGATTACATTGTTTTGGTTGTTCATAATGTATATAACCTTTCATTAACATGCAATGCCCATACTTCCGAGAAGCAATTATTTGTTGAAAACACCAAGGTATAGATGTTATTTAAAAGATGATGATTGTGATGGAAGACTAGTGTGTTACTAGTGGGATAATCCATAGATTTAGCTAACTATCAGACATCCTCTGTACGAAAATGTTTGGTACAAACTTTGCACAACTGGTGGTTTCAGCTGTAGCACTATTACTACACTTGTAAAACATGCATATCCATCACTATTATTATTTTTCCAAAATAACTTTGTACGTTAATATAAAATTTGTGTTTTGGACTAAACGCCTCACACTCTATAAAAAGCTATATACATGTATTTACATATGTATACAAGCTTGGTTACAAACAAGAGGCCTCGCTAACCCAGTGGATATGGCCATGGCTTTGGAGCCACAGGCCTCTGCCCCAATTGGTTCGCTCCTGAGGCATGTATGATGGGAAAATTCATTCTACATCTCAAATACTCTGCCCCGCATGGGTTCGCTCCTTTGCGGAGGCATGTCTTTCACCCTTAATGGCATCTCCATCTGAAATTGTATTCCCAATATAACCTAATATGAGTGTTAACCCCATTTCATTCAGGGTTACAAATACAAATAGCATCTGTGACGTGCAAATTATTGATACTCTCAATTACTGTTCTACTCAATTGAAAATGTTATATTTTACGCATAACAAAACACTTCATATGATCACAGGGGTTAGGACATTTAATTATTCCAACATGCATCCTTTAATCCATTACAAAAAAAGTAAAAATATAGTTTACTCCAGACACATGAAAATCTTCTAGTCCACTATCCCTTATCAATTACAAAAATTATCAATGTTTGAGTATACTTGTTTTCAACATGTCCGCAATGTGAGTATCTAATTCAATCTGGAAATAATGAAACTGGGCGAGTACATATGTAAGGCAAAATGTCATAACTTGCAAAATATTGTTTATACTGCTCAAATGATTTTTGAAAATCGGTTCATGTATATTTTGCATTTTTTTCACCCAAATCATAAAACCTCGTATGTGGACTTATTTTTGACACAGTAGTGCACATGCGCAACACTTGTAATGCGCCAAACTGATACAAGAAAATGATCTTTCTACACTTTTTTAGTTTATTACGAAAAGTGTGATTCTGTGCAACTGTTAAGCAAGTCTTCAAAAAAATCACGGTTTGAGCATTCTTCTTAATTTCAAATACAGTGAAAAACTTTGATATAATTATGTACATTGAATAGTGGAACATTTTGTGACATCATTGTATTTTTTGTTTAAGCTAAAACTATTTTAAAAACGATTCTGGTTTTTAGCGAATGTTGATGAAAATTGCATTGTTTCGCAAAAAAAAAAAAAATTATCATCAGTTTTACAATGTCATTTGGCCGATAGATCTATATATATATTTTATTTACATAGAATCGCTGATATAAGCTTCATTTTATTGTAGTAACAAACATGCAATGCATATCTTACATTTTACACGTGTGGCTAACGGCCATACTGGGATGCTGTATTCTAAACAGTATGGCTAACGGCCATACTGTTTAGAATACAGCATCCCCGTGTGGTTGCCGGGGTAGAATTTTCCATATTTTATCTCGATGTACATGGAAGATGAGCCTGGCATGTTCATGCCTTTTAGGCGCCATATAACCTATCATGTGTTGGTGCGCCTTAAAACCCCAATTCAATTCAATTAGAATACAGCAACAGTGAACTATTTTCTGTCCCGTTGACTTCCGGATAACACAATGTTAAGATTTTCATAGAAACACACAGGTGTGATTCCAAATGTAAACCGAGTATTTTTTACAAATGTCTCTTTTAGTTCATACATAATTATATTATTAAAGCCCAGTAACGTTGGTGTTTTTCCTCCATTTCTATTCCACGTTTTGACCCTGACCTCGCAATTTGAGCATCTCATTCACTTCTGAAGTTCTGTAGACTTGAAACTTTTTTTTTTTATACATATTTCTGTGTTGCTTTTGTCAATTCTTACACATATATGTTGCAACCCGCCCCCCCCCCCCCCGCCCCCCCTCCCTCTCACCCCATGACCCCACCTACCACGCCCACACTTGAATTCTTATTTTTTTTAAAAATATTTCTGTGTTGTTTTAGTCAATTCTTACAGATATATGTTGCAACCCCCTTCCCCCCTCCCCGCCCTTTCTTCCCATCACCCACCACCCCGCCCCATACTTGGATTTTTTTTACATATTTGTTTGTTGTTTAGTCAATTCTTACATACATATGTTGACCCCCCCACCCCACCCCCACTTGAAACTATTATATTTTTTTTTTACATATTTCTGTGTTGCTTTTGTCAATTCTTACACATATATGTTGCAACCTCCCTCCCTCCCCCACCCCTCTCACCCCATCACCCCCAACCCGCCCCACACTTGGATTTTTTTCTTCATATTTGTTGTTTTAGTCAATACTCCCCCCCCCCCCCACCACCACCACCAACCCACTCCCACCTCTCACCCCCGCTCCCCACTTGAAAATAATTTATTTTATTTTTTTTTACATATGTCTGTGTTGTTTTAGTCCTTTCTTACACATATATGTTGCAACCTTCCCCGTCCCCCCCACCCCGCCTCTCACCCCTCCCCCTACCCCACACACTTGAACCTTTTTTTTTTTACATATTTCTTTGTTGTTTTAGTCAATTCTTACACATATGTGTTGCCCCCTCCCCCACCCCCACCCCACTCCCGACTCTCCCCCACACCCCACCCCCACTTGAAACTTTTTTTTTTACATATTTCTGTGTTGCTTTTGTCTTCTTACACATATATGTTGCCCCCTCACCGCGCACGCCCCCACCCCACCTACCCCCACCTCTCACCACCCCCCACCCCCCATCCCCCACCCAACACCACACTAGAATTATTATTATTATTTTTTTACATATTTCTATGTTGTTTTAGTCAATTCTTACACATATATGTTGCACCCCCCCGCCCCCGACTCACTCCCGCCTCTCCCCCCCGCTCTCCCCCCACCCCACCCCACTTTTTTTTTTTTTTTTTACATATTTCTTTGTTGTTTTAGTCAATTCTTACACATGGTGCCCTCCCCACCCAAGGCCTCTACCCCATCCCCACTCAAACTCGATTTTTTTTGTTTTTTCCTTCATATTTTTGTGTTTTGGTGAATAATTACATAGCTAGCTTCATACACATATATGTTGCCCTCACCACCCCCACTCCCCCACCATCCACCCCGCCTCTCTCCCACCCCCACGCCGCACCCCACTCAAAAGTCGATTTTTGTTGTTGATTTTTGTTACATATTTCTGTGTAGTTTTGGTCAGTTCTTACACATAGTTATGTTGTGCTCCCAACCCCACCCCACATTGTTGTCTGATGGTATATACTAGCTATAAATTTATTATTCTCTGAAAAATCGAATAGTCGGGCTGCGCTTATCTCCGACAACTCTTGTTCTTAAAAGCATTTGAAGCAAACAATCAAGGGTGTAAATATTGAATGAACAATATATGTATTAGATAGTTAAAAAACATGTTTATGAACATTTTTATAGCAATAAATTTAATAATTTGACTTAAGAGCAAAATCGTTGTAAAATGTTCCATAAGACGGGCCACTGTACTACGACTGTATTACAGAAATCAACGATTTTATTCTTTTTTTTCAACATTTTCCCCCAAAATATCACAATGTGAACTTTCACATTAACTTACGATACAATGGAACGTTTGTAGATATAATTGGGCACCATTTTATCACTTCCATTAGATTAGTTTATGTTCAAACATCTTATTACAAAATGATTCCTGTTTTCAGCGATTTTTTTTATGAAAAACACATCTTTACACTCAAAAATAAAGTATTTTTGTTCGTCGTATTTTTTTCTGGGACATCTATGTAACTTTCTCTGTGCAAAACAGTAAGAAACTAATTGTTTATAGATCAATTAGTATTTTTTTTTATTTATAGCCTAGTAACACCAAATGTATTACAGAAATCAACGATTTTATTCATTTTTTCCAAGTTTTGCCCCAAAATCTCATATTATTAACCTCATATCCATCTATAAAACCTTGATTTACATAGAGATGCATTTGGAAGAGCATTTCCGCACTATCAAATGATTTTTTATCAAATTATTCCAGTTTCCGGAGATTTTCTCTTAAAAACGCAACTTTTACCCCAAAATTTAGCATTTCCCATCATCTTTATTTTGAGGAGTTTTTTTCTGAAACTCATTACATGTCAGTGATTCTAAAAAATCCTAAAATACTTTCTGTTGGAATTTGTTTGACCTTGAATCTTATTTTCGGCTATAATTACTGGCCTATATGTAATCACCCCGACGTCGGCGTTGGTGTCGGCGTCGGCGTCCCACATCAAGGTTTGCGTGTAAGCTGTGTTTACAAGTCTATATCTCTTACATTTCTTGTCCTAGCACAACCAAATTTGTTCATGGGCTTCCTTATAGCATTATCTTAAGGGCTGCATAAGCAATTTTGGTTCCTGTAACCCATGGGCTCCCATGGAACCCAAATTATGATAGCCCATAAAATGTGTCCCATTTCACATCAAATTTTGCGTGTAAGGTGTGTTTACAAGTCTATATCTCTTACAATTCTTACCCTAGCACAACCAAATTTAGCCATTAGCTTCCTTATAGCATTATCGTAAGGGCTGCTTAAGTAATTTTGGTTCCTGTAACCCCTGGGCTCCCATGGAACCCATATTCTGATAGCCCTTAAAATATGTCTGTTTCACATCAAATTTTGCGTGTAAGCTGTGTTTACAGGTCTATATCTCTTACATTTCTTGTCCTAGCTGAACTAAATTTTGGAATTGGTTTCCTTATAGTATGTTGTAAAGGGTTGGATAAGTAATTTTGTCTTCTGCAAATTTTGGGCTCCCATGGAACCCAAATTGTGATGGCCCATAAAATGTGCAATAAAGGCCGATCTAGGTTTGCATGTAAGCATGTATATATCTATAATTTTGGTTTGGGATTTGTTATAGCATTATGCATTTTATTACTTCACCCATATTGGGGCATGGGCTCCCTCCCCCCCCCCCCACCCACCCCTACCCCCACTCCCCTCCACTTTTTTTTTTTTTTACATATTTCTGTGTTGTTTTAGTCAATTCTTACACATATATGTTGCCCCCTTCGCCCCCACCCCCTCCCCCCCCACACACTCACCGCCCCACTCATCCCCCACCCCCAGTTGAATCTTTTTTATTATTATTTATTTTAGCTCACCGTGCTCATGGTGGGCTTTTGTAATACCGAGGTGTCCGTCGTCCGTCCGTGCGTGCGTCCGTGCGTCCTTGCGTTAGTCAACTTTTGCTTGTGTACACTCTAGAGGCCATACTTCTGATGCAATCATCATGAAACTTTGTCAGAATGTTTGTCTCAATAAAATCTCAGTCAAGTTCAAAAATGGGTCATGTGGGGTCAAAAACTAGGTCACTAGGTCAAATACTTGAAAAAAATTGTGTACACTCTAGAGGTCATATTTGGTACCCAATCTTGATGAAACTTTGTCAAATTGTTTGTCTTAATTATATCTTGATCAGTTTCGGAAATGGGTAACATGAAGTTAAAAACTAGGTCACTAGGTCAAATATTGGAAAAACCTTGTGTACACTCTAGAGGCCATATTTTTGACCCGAGCTTGATGCAACTTTGTCAGAATGTTTGTCTTAATTATATCTTGGTCAAGTTCGAAAATGGGTTACATGGGGTTCAAAACTAGGTCACTAGGTCAAATACTTGAAAGACCTTGTGTACACTCTAGAAGCCGTATTTCTGACCCAATCTTGATGAAACTTTGTCAAAATGTTTGACTTAATTATGTCTTGGTTAAGTTCAAAAATGGGTCACATGGTGTTCAAAACTAGGTCACTAGGTCAAACTTTGGAAAAAACGTGTGTACACTCTAGAGGGCATATTTTTGACCCGATCTTGATGCAATTTTGTCAGAATATTTGTCTCAATTATAGCTTGCTAAAGTTCGAAAATGGGTCACACAGGATCGAAAACTAGGTCACTAGGTAAAATACTTGAAAAACCTTGTGTACACTCTAGAGGCCATATTTCTGACCCGATCTTGATGAAACTTTGTCGAAATATTGTCTTAATTATATTTTTAGTCAAGTTCGAAAATGGGTCCCATGGGGTTAAAAACTAGGTCACTAGGTCAAATACTTGAAAAACCTTGTGTACACTCTAGACGCCATATTTTTGACCAGATCTTGATGAAACTTTCTCAGATTGTTTATCTGAATTATATCTTGATCAAGTTTCAAAATGGGTCACATGGGATCAAAAAACTATGTCGCTAGGTCAATATTGGAATTTGCTTGTGGGCACTCCAGAGGCCACAATTTTGACCTGATCTTGACCAGCCCTTAAAACCTGCCCTTGATCGATTATAATGGAAAATTGATTGAATAGTACCAACATTGCCGATAATCTATTATGGCTTCACGAAATCGATTGTCTTGAAATATGGTCACTTTCTGGATTTTAGTCCATTCCCGTTTGTTTCCTTCAGTTCCATTGTTCATACTGAAGGAATTATGAAGTCGGCGGCTCTATAATTGCTTGATCATTTATTCCATCCAATAATCGCTTGTCATCAGTTATGGTTTTGAAACCGATTGCCCATCACTACAGTGTTTCTACATTCAAATTGCATAATTTGCATAGTCTTTGTTCTAATGGTGTATTGAGGTATCAACCCCTTTTGATCTCTATATACTGAGAGGAAGAACGCAATGACGCTAAAGCTCTCCTATATTTACGATCTTTCACCCACACTAAATAATTTCCATGACAGAATTGCGTTTTAATTTGAGTCTATAACTCCAATTTAGGACTGGTTACATCGATAGATTTCCATTCTTGAATATACTTGTCTTTTAACCTTTCACTAAACGTAAGCAAAAATAGACGTTCATTTGTCACACACTGTTCATTCCGAACATAACCATATCCATTTCCACAAAATAATGTCTTGACGTTACTAACCCAATTGTTGTGTCCAATATTATCTAGTACTTTTTACATGTTATACCTTTTCTAGACAACGATTCTGTGGTCATTTCAATAATCTTCACCAGTTCTTCAGGACCCTTTTTATACTGTATAATTATGTAGATCGGATAGAGACCAGAGTCGCCTAACACAACAGCATTACTGGTTTTACTTTTCACACTCATATATCACTTACATGCGTAATAGAGAAATCTGTTGTGTGTGTCCCCATTGTAGCTTTTTATACTTTTGTCTTCTGCAGATACTAGATGGACTGATCTTTTAAAAATGTTAGCACCCCTCAAATTGACCTGAAGGTCAGGGTCGTACTTAGACATTAACTGCTTTGTAGAAGTAGTAGAAGTGCATCAAAATTATTAACCTTTATGTTTCTGTTAGATGTTTTTATAAGTGACCATCACACCTTAAGCCTTTGACAAATACTTTTCATATTTGGTACACCTACCTTAGTGAAAGACCTTTCATTTGCATACGCCCCACCCCTCAAATTGACCTCAAGGTCAGGGTCGTACTTAGACATTAACTTCTTTGTAGAAGTGCATCAAAATTCCCATATCTCTCTCTCGCTCCCCCCTCTCTCTATCTCTCTCTCTCTGTCTACCCACCTCCCTCCCATGTTTCCCAAACCATCCACAAATACTTCTTTGCATTAAATTCTTCTAGATATTTCCCCTTTTCAGCTCACCAGAGCACGGTACCGGATGGAGTAAACTTGAACAATCTTTTCAAAAACCAAAATGCCTAGCCCTAGAGCATTTATTGCTTTGCAGCATGTGATGGACCTGTGACAATTCTGCCCTGTTCATCGGGAGCCTTACCCTGGGGGTCACATATTAACATACAGTTGTGTAAGCAATACTTCAAAAATCTATATGTCACAAACAAGGCCTATAGCTTTCATATTTGGTATGTAGTACCATCTAGTGGACCTGTTACAAGAATTAGTTCTAATTGTGCCCCTGGTACCAGTAATTGCTTGGTAAGTGTCTTCAATAAACAAATTGCCTAGCGATATATCCCCTCCATCCAACAATAAGGCCATAGTTGAGTTCCTCTTGGGTTACATTTCCTAGCTAGCCTTAGCACAATACCTGCACTGAACTCAGGTGAGCGATTCAGGGCCATTATGGCCCTCTCGTTTTTTTACGTATATCTTTGTTGTTTTAGTCAATTCTTGCACATATATGTTGCCCCGTCCTCCCACACCCCACAACCCACCCCGCCTCTCACCCCCGATCCCCCACTCCCCCCACCCCACTCGAAAATTTAATTATTTTTTTTACATATTTCTTTGTTGTTTTAGTCAATTCTAACACATATATGTTGCCCTCTCATCATTTTGATCAAACGTTCTACACAATTTTGTACACCATGGAATCAAAGTTTGGTAAACTTACAATCGTACAGATAAAGGCAGAATTGAAAAAAAGAAACATCAAACAAGCTGGCAAAAAGAAGGAGTTGGTCGAAAGGTGCTTACAACTAACGAAAATAGCGTGGATTTATTGAAATTATTCGATCGTGAAAAATCTGCCTTGATTTTTCTTGCGGGATGCGGAGTTGTCCGTCCGTCCGTCATTAATTATTATTAAGACAATAGGGCCTTCATTTTTCATCCGATCTTTACCACACTTTCCTAGATTGTTAATATTAATGAAACTCGGACAAGTTAAAAAATCAGCGAGATCGGACCACTAACAGCGGAGTCATGGCCCTTGATTTAGTTAAATGCTATATTGACGATAGATTCGATAATTACCTAACTTTACCAGATTGTTGCTCTGACAAGCTCAAAAATCCCACTGGGGGCTAACTTTTTTTTTAAAATGTAATGACCCAAGGGGATGTAGCAAGGTCTCGGATTTTGCCTTCGCCCACTGGGGCCCCTTTGGTGGAAATAACATGTAGGTAAACAATCAGAAAAAATACATATCTTGTCCAAATGTGTGAAGTAAACCAAGGGGGAAAAGTGCAGCCGGTACCGGACTTGAACCCGGGACCCCTCGCTTACAGGACGAGTGCTCTACCAACTGAGCTAAGGGCCACCGGGTACCCAGTATCTCCACACTCCTCCCCCTTTTAACTTTTAAGAGCTAGCCCAGCTCTTCCAGTCTCTCAGACCCCCGGTGCCGCTATCCCGCGTCCACCGAATCATCCTCGTCGCCAATGAAGTAAACCAAGGGGGAAAAGCAAGGGGGAAAAGCGCGGCCGGTACGGGACCCGAACCCGTGATCCGTCGTTTACAGGGCGAGTGCTCTACCAACTGAGCTAGCTGGGCCACCGGGTACCCAGTATAACCACATGTGTATGGTCATTTGGGCTCGGTTTGGTAAATTTCAATACATTGAGAATAAAACAAAATACACTGTTTTCGAGTCGTTGTCATTTATTCCAGCACTAAGGTACAAATATCTGGAACTTTTGTCCTTCAACTATCCATGTAGAAGTCCTGAAAATCAAACGTCTTAACCCCTGTCGATATACTTGTTTGTTCACAAATTACACTTTCGTACACAAAATGTCCATTTCAAAATGTTCACTACATCTCCGTGAGTAGGCAGATTGCGTTATGCGGTTCCCTCCACAGTCAGCAAATAGTTCTGCAAAACAAAGCTCAGTGCTAATAAAACCTGCCAAACATTACGTTTTATATAATGGCATAGTAAATTTTTCACAAGTAACCAGGCCCTGAACTGTCAACACATTTTTTTTTTAAAGTACTACTTTCGTGGGTAACGACACGGAAGCAAAATAATTCCAGTCTAACACCATTTAGGGATTCGAGGCACAACATATACAAAACGAGTTTTGTCCTGCATATGGGGCTTGCAGTAATTTACTATTAGAGAGTTTCGGCCTTATGATGCTTACTTACTCCTTCTATACCCTATGAGATTTTTAACAGGTTAATGTTTGAATATTGAGTTCTGCGCAACCCGGGGCTAGAGGGCGTGATGGGTAGCTAGCATATTTCACTACCGTTCATGAACAGTCTCAATCAAACCGAGACTGCTATATTTCTTATTTATCGTGTTCGGCCGTTTCCATAGGTCCACTGTCATATTCTTTTGTATAGCACAGTGGCGTTGCTTGTGCGGTGTGGCGGCAGTAAAACGTCTCCCGCGCTTGCAATCAGGACTGTTATTAATTAGATCTTTGGAAATCGCTGAGCCCGATACTTATATTTATTTATCGGTGGTACATTTTCTATTGCTTTTGTTTTCTTACTTAATTTTCGATTCGGTGGTTCCACTACTTCGGCCGAAGAGATAAAAGGCTCTGGGTATTGTTTAACCACTCATAGGATATGTTGTCTGCTTTTTAATTTACTCTTTTGGATGTTACTTGTGATACGCAGGCTTCATAACCGCTGCTCCCACCTAAATTCCATTTTGTTTATTTCGCTTTTCGGGGCATAGTATTTTGTTAGACATGGGGGAAGAAAAGATCTCTGTCCACAGATACAAAGTCCACCGCCATATGCATGCCATCTTCGGGATGGTTACAATTATGTACTATTGATTTTATGAATATTGAGTTCTGCTCATCCCGGGGCTAGATGGCGTGGGCGGTAGCTAGCATATTTCACTACGTTCGTGAACAGTCTCAGTCAAACCGAGATTGCAATATTTCGTATGTGTCGTGTTCGACCAAAGGTCCACTCTCATACTCTTTTAATCAAAACTTACATAAGGAAAGAAAATGGTTTTGTAAAACATGCCTGCAGAGCTTTAAAACAGAAAGGGTGCTTAAAAGGCATGAACATGATTGTCTTTCACTGAACGGTAAACAAGCAATAAAAATGCCAGAAGAAAAGGAAAAGGTCAAGTTTAATAACTACGATAGACAGTTGATGATTCCCTTTTTTATATATGCTGACTATGAAGCAGTAACTGAAGACATTTCTTTAGCTCTTGGTAATTCTGAAAAATCATACACAGAAGCATATCAAAAACATACTGATTGTGGTTACGGGTACAAAGTTATTTGTTGTTATGATATATTCTTGACCATTTGTGACATACAGAGGACCAAACGCTGTTTATAAATTTGTAGAAAAAACGGTAGAAGAAGAAAAAATAGCAGGAAAACTACGTCGAAGCATTTTAAAAAAGATTTAACAATGACAGAATCACAAGAAAAAGAATTTAACGCATCTAAAGAATGTCATATTTGTAATAAAAAATATGTAAATATGTAAAGTGCGACAAAATGGTTAGAGACCATTGTCATATAACTGGAACGTCTAAAGGGAGTGCCCATGAATCGTGTAATCTTAATTTTAGATTGACTAGAAAAATACCTGTTTTGTTTCATAACTTAAGAAACACTCTCACTTCATAATGCAACATATTGCAAAGTTCAAAAATAAAATAAATGTTATACCAAATAACATGGAAAAGTATATAGCTTTTATGCTAGGAAAAAAGTTGATGCTTATTGATAACGTTCAATGTATGTCTCAATCACTTGAAAGTTTAGTTAAAACATTCCGTCATTTAAACATACTTCACTAGAGTACTCAGATAAAAAGTTAGAATTAATAAAAAGAAAAGGTGTTTATCCTTATGATATGAATAATTTTAAACGTTTTAAAGAAACTAAATTACCTGGAAAAGATAGCTTTTATTCTAAGTTAAATGATGAACATATTCCAGACGTAGATTTTGAACATGCTAAACAAATATCGAAAACATTTAACATCAAAAATATGGAAAATTATCATGATCTGTATCTCAAAAGTGATGTGCTGTTGTTGGCAGATGTTTCTGAGAACTTTAGGAAAATTTGTTTTGAGTATTACAAATTAGATCCTTGCCATTACTTTATAGTAGTCCTGGTCCGGCTTGGGACGCATGTCTTAAGATGACCTGAATTCAACTTGATTTAATAACTGATATTGATCAATATATAAGTTATATTGCAAATAAATACTCAAAGACTAACAATAAATATATGAAAAATTACTAAGAAAAAAAAGTATGTACATCATATACCTCGATGCAAATAATTTGTATGGATGGGCAATGTGTCAACCGCTACCTCCCGGCAAATGGGTTGATAAGTTTGAAAAAGGGAAATCAAGTTATATTGTTGAATGTAATCTCGAGTATCCCGAAGAATTGCACGACTCGCACAATGACTACTCTCTTTCCCCAGAAAGTTTAAATATAAAAGATGGTTATCAGATTATTGTAAAACTTCGAAAGAAAAGTTTAACTTAGGATCTAGCAAAGTACACTAACTCGTAACGACACTAAAGGATAAAAATAAATGTGTTGTGCAATACAGAAACTTAGAGTTATGCAAAAAGTTGGAATTAAAGGTAACAAAATAGATAGAATACTACAGTTTGATGAATCAGAGTGGTTAAAGGTATACATAGACTTTAATACTGCTAAAAGAACAGTCGGCAAGAATGCTTTTGAAAAGGATTTCTTTAAACTAACGAACAATTCAGTTTTTGGTAAGACTATGGAACATTTGAGAAAGATAGTTAATGTCAAATTGACTCATGACGAGGAGGTTTTCTTAAAATATGCAGCAAGACCTTCATTTATTTCTTGTAAAATGTTTAATAAAAACTTACCATCAACAGAATAAAAGAAAAACTAATTTTAAATCGCCCTTGTTATGTCGGCTTGTGTATTTTAAACTTGTCAAAATACTTGATGTATAATTTCCGTTACAACTATATTAAAAACAAATATGATAAAAAAGCTAAGTTATTAATTACTGATACTGATTCCTTGTGCTATGAAATAAAAACAAAAGATGTGTATGAAGATTTGTACAAGGATAAAAGACTTTTTGATAATAGTGATTATGATCCAAAAATACAAATTCATTTTGATGATAATAAAAAGGTTATCGGTAAGATGAAAGACGAAACTTGTGGAATACCCATTGTTGAATATGTCGGGCTACGAAGTAAACTATAGTCGTTCATATTAGATAATAATACTGGTACAAAGAAATGCAAGGGTATTAAAATGTGTGTTGTTAAAAAAATATAACGCATGGTAACTACAACTATTTTGCTTACGGCAACAGAAAGTTATAATCAAATGAAAGTTATCAGATAAAAAAAACATGAACTAAACAGTTATTTAATAAATAAAAAAAGTTTATCAGCTTATGATGATAAAAGGTACATACTAGATAATGGACAAGATACATTAACGTATAAATAAAATACTCCATGGTAGAATACGATATGTTCAGCGACGATGAAGACTACTATCCGGTTCCGTCTGACTTTGCTTGATTATTTGTAAATGTTTTAACTATTAGGAGACAGAGGATTAAACTATTATTTCTGATAAATTAATGAACTGGATTACAATAATATTTTTGTTAAATTGATAAACCGGATTGACGAGTAGTATAGTAGTAAAGAAAGTGGTGTGTGTGTGGGGGGGGGGGGGGAGTGTGGGGTGGAGGGTGGGGGGTCAAGTTTTCTCCGAGCGGGGTAATCAACAAGCAGTTTGTATAGGGGGGGGGGGGGGTGGTCAGCAAAGCAAAGTTTTTCCCGAGCGTGCTAATCAAGAAGTTTGTATAGGGTTGGGTGTGGGTGTTGGGTGGGGGTCATTTTTCCCGAGCGGGGTAATCAATCAGTTTGTATAGGGGGGGGGGGGGGGGGGGGCGGTGTCAGCAAAGCAAAGTTTTTCCCGAGCGCGGTAATCAAGCAGTTTGTATAGTTGTAAGGGGTATTTGAGTATTTGAGCAGCATGTATGACATCGCCATGCGTTTGCATCTTTGTATTAAGGACAGCTGGAGACAGCTTGATAATTGCTTGATTGCTCGTTGCGAGGGAGTGGAAATCTGTGCTGGAACCCCCATTTCTATACTACTCAGTACTTGAAAAGTTTACTGGCATTCTATAAATGTCACTTGCATTTTGCCAGTACGCCAACTTAAATGTTGAGCCTGCCTGGCGTCCCGATTGCCGGTATCTGCATGACTGAACGTGCAACTCGGTGATTGCCACCTGGCGTCCCGGTTTGCCGGTATCTGCATGACTGAAAGTGCAACACGGTGATTGCCACCTGGAGTCCCGATTGCCGGTATCTGCATGTTCAGCGACGATGAAGACTACTATCCGGTTCCGTCTGACTTTGCTTGATTATTTGTAAATGTTTTAACTATTAGGAGACAGAGGATTAAACTATTATTTCTGCTAAATTAATGAACTGGATTACAATAATATTTTTGTTATATTGATAAACCGGATTGACGAGTAGTATAGTAGTAAAGAAAGTGGTGTGTGAGTGTGTGTGTGTGTGTGTGGGGTGGGGGGTGGGGGGGGGGGGGGGTGGGGGGTGGGGGGTGGGGGATCAAAGTTTTCCCCGAGCGGGGTAATCAAGCAGTTTGTATAGGGGGGGGGGGGTGGTCAGCAAAGCAAAGTTTTTCCCGAGCGGGCTAATCAAGCAGTTTGTATAGGGGTGGGTGTGGGTGTTGGGTGGGGGTGGTTGTGGGGGGGGGGGGGGGGGTCAGCAAAGCAAAGTTTTTCCCGAGCGGGGTAATCAAGCAGTTTGTATAGCGGGGGGGGGGGGGGGGGGGGGGGGTCAGCAAAGCAAAGTTTTTTCCCGAGCGCGGTTATCAAGCAGTTTGTATAGTTGTAAGGGGTATTTGAGTATTTGGGCGCATGTATGCCATCGCCATGCGTTTGCCTCTTTGTATTAAGGACAGCTGGAGACAGCTTGATAATTGCTTGATTGCTCGTTGCGAGGGATTGGAAATCTGTGCTGGAACCCCCATTTCTATCCTACTCAGTACTTGAAAAGTTTACTGGCATTCTGAAAATGTCACTTGCATTTTGCCAGTACGCCAATTTAAATTTTGAGCCTGCCTGGCGTCCCGATTGCCGGTATCTGCATGACTGAACGTGCAACTCGGTGATTGCCACCTGGCGTCCCGATTGCCGGTATCTGCATGACTGAAAGTGCAACACGGTGATTGCCGCCTGGAGTCCCGATTGCCGGTATCTGCATGACTGAACGTGCAACTCGGTGATTGCCACCTGGCGTCCCGATTGCCGGTATCTGCATGACTGAAAGTGCAACACGGTGATTGCCACCTGTAGTCCCGATTGCCGGTATCTGCATGACTGAACGTGCAACACGGTGATTGCCGCCTGGAGTCCCGATTGCCGGTATCTGCATGACTGAACGTGCAACACGGTGATTGCCGCCTGGAGTCCCGATTGCCGGTATCTGCATGACTGAAAGTGCAACACGGTGATTGCCACCTGTAGTCCCGATTGCCGGTATCTGCATGACTGAACGTGCAACACGGTGATTGCCGCCTGGAGTCCCGATTGCCGGTATCTCCATGACTAAAAGTGCAACACGGTGATTGCCACCTGTAGTCCCGATTGCGGTATCTGCATGACTAAAAGTGCAACACGATGATTGTCACCTGGAGTCCCGATTGCCGGTATCTGCATGACTGAACGTGCAACACGTATGTAAACAACATTGACGTTTCAACAAACAACATGGTTTGGTAAGCATATCATTTTACATGTTTGCTATTTCGGGGATTCTTCAATTACCACACTACGAGAAAACGATTAATATATTTCAAAACATATAAATGGATATACACTTAATTAAATGATCTAGTGGACAGGTGGGTGGAGACAGAAGTAAGAACTGAGACGTGAGTTTTATATGGCATACTCTATTTTGTCAGGCTGGCAAATTACGACGCCATTTGTGTCTGTAGAGGATCTTACATGATGGCCTGTTTAATATTGAACTTATTATTACAATTATATGCCTATCAATTTATTCAACGCGTTTAATATGTTAAATATGCACGAATGTTAGATTATATTGATCACAAATGCAAAATATGCTACTTAACGTACATAGAGCGTCCTCGTATGTGATTCAGTTTGATTGTTATACATGTATGTGTAATACAAATAAGCGCATTGATATACATATAATTATGTGTGTTTTTATACATAGATGCATATTGTTATACACATATGTATTGTTATATATACATATATATATATTGTTAAACATAGATGTGTATAGTTATACATAGATGCATATTGTTATACACATATGTATTGTTATATATACATATATGTGTAGTGTTATACATAGATGTGTATTGTTATACATAGATGTGTATTGTTATACTTATATGTGTATTGTTATACATAGATGTATAGTGTTATACATAGATGTGTAGTGTTATACATATATGTGTATTGTTATACATATATGTGTATTGTTATACATATGTGTGTATTTGTATACATATATGCATATAGTTATACATATATGTGCATTGTTAAACATAATTGTGGCGCAGTCGGTAGCGCGGCGGATTTGTAACCGGATGCCCCGGGTTCAATCCTCCGTGCGTGCCACTGAGTTTTGTCGGTGTGTTCTTGGACAAGACACTTTCCCTTAGCCTCGTCCGTCGGATGGGGACGTAAACCGGGCGGTCCCATGTATCGGTATATCCTCCGAGCACGTTAAAGAACCAGATTCCTATGTATCCTTCCCCTCTCTCTGGGGCGGCTCTAAATAACCTATACTGTGTTGATGAGCCGTTAAATAACATTCAAAGAAAAAGAAAGAAAGAAAGTGTTATACATAGATGCGTGTTGTTATACATATATGCGTATTGTTATACATAAATGTGTATTTGTATACACAGATGTGTATTTGTTTACATAGATGTGTATTGTTATACACAGATGCGTATTGTTATACGTAGATGTGTATCGCTTATGAATTCAGATTGAAATTCAGCAACCTGTTGATGATGTACAGTGGATAACATATGTA
Source organism: Cyrtodaria siliqua (assembly GCA_037043455.1). Lineage (NCBI taxonomy): Eukaryota > Metazoa > Mollusca > Bivalvia > Adapedonta > Hiatellidae > Cyrtodaria > Cyrtodaria siliqua. The sequence goes on from JAWPHD010011084.1 coordinate 50,224, forward strand.
CCTGTTGATGATGTACAGTGAATTACTTATGTACCTGTTGATGATGTACAGTGGATTACTTATGTACCCGTTGATGATGTACAGTGGATAACATATGTACCTGTTGATGATGTACAGTGAATTACTTATGTACCTGTTGATGATGTACAGTGGATTACTTATGTACCCGTTGATGATGTACAGTGGATTACATATGTACTTGTTGATGATGTACAGTGGATAACATATGTACCTGTTGATGATGTAAAGTGGATTACAAATGTACCTGTATGTACCTGTTGATGATGTACAGTGGATAACTTATGTACCAGTTGATGATGTACAGTGGATAACTTATGTACCAGTTGATGATGTACAGTGGATTACATATGTACTTGTTGATGATGTACAGTGGATTACATATGTACCAGTTGATGATGTACAGTGGATTACGTATGTACCTGTTGATAATGTAGAGTGGATTACATATGTACCCTGACATTAATAATTCTAAGCTTCAAACAAAAACATATTGTATATGACCCATAGTGTTGAAGCAAAATATATAAATACATAATTATACAAACTCGCATGTCTGCTCATGCATGTACGTCACGAATACCTACCTGCCTCGAGACATGTTTTACGTATGTGTTCACATTAACATAAAAGTGCATATCCTGTATTTCATTATTTCATTCATGCGTCGTTGTGTTTTACACTGTCGCAAATATAAAGGTACTGGATGCGAGGTATTACGGTGTCAAGCCAAATCCGAATAAAACCACCGTAATGTGTTTCAGTTTCAAAATGCATACGCACTAAAGTAGGCCAAAATGATCCGTACGAATTAATTATTGTAAAATGAAATAATTTGGTATGGAATACTAGGCGTCTCGACTAGTTTCTGTTGTATAATTAATAATAGTGCTCATCAACAGAGTATTATTATATTGGTGCTTATGTTGGAAGGTTGAGTAATTAATAGGGAACACTTTTATTTTGTGATGTACTATTTTTTTAGCAAATGTCCAGATATGATATTATATAAAGAAAATAAAATTCAACAACAGCATGTTAATTATATGCATATTTAATTCATCGACGTTTCGGCGCAATTTTATATTTAAGATGAATATAAACATTGATATGATATTGACAATACATGACTCGTAAAACTGAGAATACGAAAAGGTTGATTTTTTAAAGAAAATGTTCTCTTTAAGAGATAAATGAGATAGTTCGGTATCTCTCAGATTCGTACGAATTTTATATGAAAACTGGGAAACAGGTTATTAAGGCTTTTAGAGGTGCTGCAACGATACACTCTGTTCCTGATATATCGTGGTACTCTCTTCGAGGTTTACCACCACTAATTACATGTAAACCTCCTAGGTGTAGTCGAATGTAGTTCCTATAATAAAAAGTAATCCCTCCTTTTTTGATGGAAATAGGCATTATAAGTAGGGGAGAACTGCTCATTTCTATTCGATTTTATGGTTGTATATATAAGAAGCGTATTCATAGGTTTTACTGGATCTCTGATGAACATTTTCGAAATTTCGACTCTATGCTTACACTTCGTGAACAATGAAAACAGTCAATGAAAATAGCTGTACCCTTGACCCGTTTAGTAAACAAACAATAACTTTCTTACATGTCTTGTGACCCCACCTTTGCTGGTGATTTTTTTTCAAGAGGAAAATTAGTTTTCTATATGAACATTACACTGCTGCATTATCCATACTTGAGTTGAATTTGCAGCAAATCATTACTATGTGACACTTTAACATTGGTGTCTATGGAGAAAATAATTAGTGGTTTCACACCTTTGACAGAACAATGACATGTATCGCATCATGGGGTCTGTATCGCATCACAGTATAAATAGATACACTGACAATGCACAATTTATATCACACATTCTAAGGCTAAAATAAGAGTGAGTTGTCTTCCTTGATAAAATAATGTTTAAGAAAAAGTTCATAGCTTTAAAGTAATTTGCTTGATATTATATACAAATATGCACATATTGAACCCTTACATACTTGATGTTATATACAAATATGCACATACTGAACCCTTACATACTTGGTGTCATATACAAATATGCACATACTGAACCCTTACATACTTGATGTTATATACAAATATGCACATACTGAACCCTTACATACTTGATGTTATATACAAATATGCACATACTGAACCCTTACATACTTGATGTTATATACAAATATGCACATACTGAACCCTTACATACTTGATATTATAAACAAATTTGCACATACTGAACCCTTACATACTTGATATTATATACAAATATGCACATGCTGAACCCTTACATACTTGATATTATATACAAATATGCACATACTGAACCCTTACATACTTGATATTATATACAAATATGCACATACTGAACCCTTACATACTTGATATTATATGCAAATATGCACATACTGAACCCTTACATACTTATACTTGATATTATATACAAATATGCACATGCTGAACCCTTACATACTTGATATTATATACAGATATGCACATACTGAACCCCTACATACTTGATATTATATACAAATATGCACATATTGAACCCTTACATACTTGATATTATATACAAATATGCACATGTTGAACCCTTACATACTTGATATTAAATATGCACATCCTGAACCCTTACATACTTGATATTATATACAAATCTGCACATGCTGAACCCTTAAATACTTGATATTATATACAAATATGCACATGCTGAATCCTTACATGCTTGATATTATATACAAATATGCACATACTGAACCCTTACATGCTTGATATTATATACAAATATGCACATGCTGAACCCTTACATGCTTGATATTATATACAAATATGCACATGCTGAAACCTTACATGCTTGATATTATATACAAATATGCACATACTGAACCCTTACATGCTTGATATTATATACAAATATGCACATACTGAACCCTTACATGCTTGATATTATATACAAATATGCACATACTGAACCCTTACATGCTTGATATTATATACAAATATGCACATACTGAACCCTTACATGCTTGATATTATATACAAATATGCACATACTGAACCCTTACATACTTGATATTATATACAAATATGCACATACTTAACCCTTACATACGTGATATTATATACAAATATGCACATACTGAACCCTTACATGCTTGATGTTATATACAAATATTCACATACTGAACCCTTACATACTTGATATTATATACAAATATGCACATACTGAACCCTTACATACTTGATATTATATACAAATATGCACATACTGAACCCTTACATACTTGATGTTATATACAAATATGCACATACTGAACCCTTACATACTTGGTGTTATATACAAATATGCACATACTGATCCCCTTACATACTTGATATTATATAAAAATATGCACATGCTGAACCCTTGCATACTTGATATTATATACATACAAATATGCACATGCTGAACCCTTACATTACATACTTGATATTATATACAAATATGCACATGCTGAACCCTTACATACTTGATGTTATATACAAATATGCACATACTGAACCCTTACATACTTGATGTTATATACAAATATGCACATACTGAACCCTTACATACTTGATATTATATACAAATATGCACATACTGAACCCTTACATACTTGATGTTATATACAAATATGCACATACTGAGCCCTTACATACTTGGTGTTATATGCAAATATGCACATGCTGAACCCTTACATACTTGATGTTATATACAAATATGCACATACTGAACCCTTACATACTTGATATTATATACAAATATGCACATACTGAACCCTTACATACTTGATATTATATACACATATGCACATACTGAACTTTTACATAATTACTATTATATACAAATATGCACATACTGAACCCTTACATACTTGATATTATATACAAATATGCACATACTGAACCCTTACGTACTTGCTATTATATACAAATATGCACATACTGAACCCTTACATACTTGATGTTATATACAAATATGCACATACTGAACCCTTACATACTTGGTGTTATATGCAAATATGCACATGCTGAACCCTTACATACTTGATGTTATATACAAATATGCACATACTGAACCCTTACATACTTGATATTATATACAAATATGCACATACTGAACCCTTACATACTTGATATTATATACACATATGCACATACTGAACCTTTACATATTTACTATTATATACAAATATGCACATACTGAACCCTTACATACTTGATATTATATACAAATATGCACATACTGAACCCTTACGTACTTGCTATTATATACAAATATGCACATACTGAACCCTTACATACTTGATGTTATATACAAATATGCACATACTGAACCCTTACATACTTGGTGTTATATACAAATATGTACATACTGAACCCTTACATACTTGATGTTATATACAAATATGCACATACTGAACCCCTACATACTTGATGTTATATACAAATATGCACAAACTGAACCCTTACATACTTGATGTTATATACAAATATGCACATACTGAACTCTTACATACTTGATGTTATATACAAATATGCACATACTGAACCCTTACATACTTGATGTTATATACAAATATGCACATACTGAACCCTTACATACTTGATATTATATACAAATATGCACATCTGAACCCTTACATACTTGATGTTATATACAAATATGCACATATTGAACCGTTACATACTTGATGTTATATACAAATGTGCACATACTGAACCCTTACATACTTGGTGTTATATACAAATATGCACATACTGAACCCTTACATACTTGATGTTATATACAAATATGCACATACTCAACCCTTACATACTTGATGTTATATACAAATATGCACATACTGAACCCTTACATACTTGATGTTATATACAAATATGCACATACTGAACCCTTGCATACTTGATGTTATATACAAATATGCACATACTGAACCCTTACTTACTTGGTGTTATATACAAATATGCACATACTGAACCCTTACATACTTGGTGTTATATACAAATATGCACATACTGAACCCTTACATACTTGCTCTTACATACAAATATGCACATACTGAACTCTTACATACTTGATGTTAGATACAAATATGCACATACTGAACCCTTACATAGTTGATGTTATATAAAAATATGCACATACTGAACTCTTACATACTTGATGTTATATACAAATATGCACATACTGAACCCTTACATACTTGGTGTTATATACAAATATGCACATACTGAACCCTTACATACTTGGTGTTATATACAAATATGCACATACTGAACCCTTACATACTTGGTGTTATATACAAATATGCACATACTGAACCCTTACATACTTGATGTTATATACAAATATGCACATACTGAACCCTTACATACTTGATATTATATACAAATATGCACATGCTGAACCCTTACATACTTGATGTTATATACAAATATTCACATACTGAACCCGTACATACTTGATGTTATATACAAATATGCACATACTGAACCCTTACATACTTGATGTTATATACAAATATGCACATACTGAACCCTTACATACTTGGTGTTATATGCAAATATGCACATGCTGAACCCTTACATACTTGATGTTATATACAAATATGCACATGCTGAACCCTTACATACTTGATATTATATACGAATATGCACATGCTGAACCCTTACATACTTGATATTATATACAAATATGCACATACTGAACCCTTACATACTTGATGTTATATACAAATATGCACATACTGAACCCTTACATACTTGATGTTATATACAAATATGCACATACTGAACCCTTACATACTATAATATTGATTACACGATATGACCTATATATTTTTTTCATTATAGATTTATGGGAAATCTACTGTTTTATACTTGACACCAGTGGAAGAGCAACTTTTTAAGCACCCTTTTTGTATATATAATACATACATATTGCCTGGTCCCTAATGTGACTTGGTGGGGTATCATGCGATGTGGCAGCACAATAAATATTTCCTGGTCCCTAATGTGACTGGGTGGGGTATCATGCGATGTGGCAGCACAATACATATTGCCTGGTCCCTAATGTGACTGGGTGGGGTATCATGGGATGTGGCAGCCTTGTTCCTAATGTGACTGGGTGGGGTATCGTACGATGTGGCAGCATAATACATATTGCCTGGTCCCTAATGTGACTGGGTGGGGTATCGTACGATGTGGCAGCACAATACATATTGCCTGGTCCCTAATGTGACTGGGTGGGGTATCATACGATGTGGCAGCACAATACATATTGCCTGGTTCCTAATATGACTGGGTGGGGTATCATGCGATGTGGCAGCCTTGTCCCTAATGTGACTGGGTGGGGTATCGTACGATGTGGCAGCACAATACATATTGCCTGGTCCCTAAGGTGACTAGGTGGGGTATCATGCGATGTGGCAGCCTTGTCCCTAATGTGCCTGGGTGGGGTATCGTACGATGTGGCAGCACAATACATATTGCCTGGTCCCTAATGTGACTGGGTGGGGTATCATGCGATGTGGCAGTACAATACATATGGCCTGGTCCCTAATGTGACTTGGTGGGGTATCATGCGATGTGGCAGCACAATACAGTTGAGCATTGAGCTCACTGCTACAAGTAGACAGTACACACAAAGTACAACTCCGTTGTGGTATGGTATGACAGACAGATTGTTAAAAGCGACGTTAACCCTATAGAAACTTATAATCATATTTGCATACATAAACATATAACTTGTTGAATGTGTTATGGCGTTTTGTCACATGTATCGCGAATGTTGAATATAGAAGAAGAAGAAGCACTTCATTTCAAAATCAGTTAGCCATAGGCCCATTCAAAAATAAACAGTTATACAAAAAATGCGACACACATGAACATGTCAGAATTTCCATTTAAAATTTCACGGAGAAGGTGGCTAAACATAATATATAGAGAATAATCAACAGTGTCAGTGTGATACGAAAAATATGTCACGAGAACACGTTGTGATTCGGTTAAGGTTAAAAAACGAGTTTGAAGAACGAGTTTTTTAACCGAATTACAACGTATTCGAGTGGCATATTTTTTGTATCACATCGAAATTGTTGATTATTCTATTTATTATATATCTAAGAGTGATTTTTTAAGGATATTTAGGACATATACTTGAAAGCAATAGCAATCTACAGTACCATTAAATACAAAAATGGTAAAAAAGTAGTTCCGGCAAAGTGATCTCGTCACACCAGTGACGATATAGAAAAATTATATCGTCACTGGTGTGACGATATCACTTTTGTCTGATACTAAAAATATGTCACTGAGAAATCCTTATAAATCACTGATAGGTATATAATAATAAATATATCAATGCTATGATTGTTGTATTATAATAATCACGTCCATGTCATGAACATATACATTCATTTCAAACACAATCTTGCAATTTTTAAACATGACAAACCAACACACAAATATACATGACTATGTGAAAAGAATTTTTTTAGTACAGTTTACACAAAACATTACAACTGAGAAGGAGGAAATGAGACATGGAATTATAATTACATCAGATCAATTCATTAGCGTTTTTCCGTATTTCAAATGCTTTAAAAATATACAAACATAATTTTAATTTCTTTTTAATTTTTGCTGTTAAAAAGTTATTTTAATTTGAACATGCTCGGTCGATTCCAAAAGCACTTTTTAATATACATTTTTCGGATGTCTTTAAACAGATTTCAATCTAAAACAAAATGAACTCGTCTTCATGTGTGTTGCAAATTATATATTTTCTGTCTTCTAATGGTATACTTCTAGTTTTGTATTGTCCTTTTTTTTAAGTGCATGCCTGACGTTCATTTCTATTTGATTAATTTATATTTTAGATGACCTGTAGGTTGCAATAAGTACCGTTGTATACTACGTTCTTCAACAAACATGGCGCCGCCTTCTCTGAACTCCCGCTTGTTGGCACTGGCGGCTTTAAGCACGGGGTTCAGCATGATCAGTTCAGCGTTTGGCTTCTACTACGTCAAAGTATTTCTTAACATATACCACATCAAAGAAAACTGGTTTCAGGCGGCACAGACGCTCTTCATGGTGTGGAACGCTATCAATGACCCACTGTTTGCATATTTGCAAGACCGTGCACACTTTAGATTTACACGAACGCGGCGAGAAAGCGTTCTCTACGCAGCTCCATTTTTCGCTTTGTCATTCCTAGTTCCCTGGTTTCCGTGGGGAGACGTAGAAACAATGGCACCCTGGGTAACCGGGATCCATCTTATTACCGCTCTATGCTTCTGGGATACGATGTTTACCTTCGTGGGGTTAGCAGCATGTGCATTGTTCACTGAAATTGCGGTGGAAAATGAGGACAGATTTAGATCGATTCGTTACTCTCAGATCGGAAGTTTAATCGGTTCATTATCTATATTTACTCTGCAGTATGTGTCTGGTCAGCTTGAAAACTTTGCAATTTTCCAAACAACTTGTGTGATTATTGCAGTGATAAGCTGTCTCTTGATGAGATACTGTGGAAAACACGCGCACACCGAAAGAGATCTATCAGACCAGAAAGACGAGGACAACGGGAAAAATCGCACCGAAAAGTCGCTACAAGGCTCATATATCACAATCACCAAACAAATTCTCTTTAACCGGGATTTTGTGGCATTTGTCATTATGAACTTTTTTCAAGAATTCCACAAAACTTTCATCGTTAATTTTTTCGCCATATTTTGTGATCAGTTAATAACTAAAGGAACTATTCCGGACATTGTTAGGAGCATATTCTATGGAGGAAGTCCCTTGATGGCTAAGGTATTTTCCCTTTTAGTAATTATTTATGCATGCTTTTAACCTTCAGTTCTAGTATTTTAACTGATGTGCATTAAAATTGAGATAACCATACTTTTAAATCTGGGACTTTGTGTGGTTGGTTTAAACGAAATTCTCTCACCGTAAGACCACTCACATACCGTCCCAGATGGAAAATCTTAGCATAGTTATCCCTTAAATGCTAAACTTTATATACACTACAACAATTTGCTGTGTGACGCATTTTAGTAGCATTAGCGACGACCATTATTGCACGTTGCAGCATTTTGGCCAAAATCGGATAACTATTACAGAATCTGAGGAAAGCATGAAAACCTTCACGTAGGAATTTTTTTTTATTGCTTATGGGGATTTGTCTATTTGTTATATTTGATACAATGCAAACTGATTTGGCAACCACGGCAATAACGTGACATAATATCTAATCGATGAGTGTTCATCCAAATTTGAAGGAAAAAACACCTGCGGATAAAAAAAAATTGCATGCCCTATAGTTGGTTGTTTGCGGCGACACTGCGTAAACAGAAGGACATACGATTATATTCATTAACGCTTACTATTGCAACTGCCATCCGTATGTTTCCTTTATTCCAACGCGAAGTTTAGATTTGGGAGATAGAGTTTGGTTTGGCTTTAATATGTGTTAATGCGTCATTTGCGGTTTGAATATTGTATCGTCTGTTTGCCAATTTTGCCAAATCCAAACATACGCGTTTTAAATAAAAAATATTTTAAAATAAATATAGCTCGGTAGAAGAATACATTACAAAAGCAACTGTTGCGGTTGTATAGAATCTCCTTCCGTAATCGTAACTGGTATCGACCGATTTTCCCGAGTTGTAATATTCATTTCGACGGGGGTTCTTTGACGGGGTTAGTAGATAACAGACATACGTATGTAACGGGTCTGACCTGTTAGCTAGGCCACTATATTTCAGGATTGTAGTTCGGTTGTCCCAGGTTATATTCACGGCTCGTTTGTGAATTATATTTTATAGGTTACTGCATCATGTATACTTTCATTTTCATGTGAATGTTTTTGTTTTCAGTTTCTCATAATATTTGGGACACCGTTGGTTAGCAAGTACGGTTACTTCAATGTAATCCGATTTAATTTTGTTGTGAAGATTGTTGCTGGCCTTACGTTCTTCATCGTGGGACCAATCAGCCACTGGCTGCTTATGATCTTCTTATTTATTAACCGGTAGGTAATCCCGTATTAACTTTTCGTATGTCTCTTTAAGAGATATGTATATGTGTATATGTAGTAGTCAATATGCACGCATTTAACTGTAGACGTTTATGCATCTGTTTAACGCTATTTTTAGTGTTTGCGTGCGACCAGGTTATCGGTCTCCCACCACCAGCCGAGACAATGGTACGCAAATCTTGCGATAATTCATCTCTCACGAGCAGCTCGACAATTTCAATCCGTCTCTCACGAGTAACATTGACAGTGGTGTGAGAGACCTGTTAAACCGCCTCTCCCCAGCAGTCTTAGCTGTGTTACTACACGTGTTCATCTGTCTCCCAAACAGCAACATCGATATACGTTTACCGGTATCTCACCAACAAAATTGGCAGAGGTACAAAATACCTTGCGTGAGCCCGTTCCTATTCATTAGTCCACGCAGTCGTGGGGATAGGTGGGTCAAAGATCAAATCTGGTGTTTGCTCGTGTCCACTCTATAATTTGTGATCTTAAGGAGGGATTTTGATGATGATTTACAGAAAAGTTCAAACCAGACGAATACTCGCGAAGAACACTAAGGTCCCTTACATCGAGGTCAATGTGGATATGTTCATGTCCGATCTGATTTTTGTACTAGTGATAAATGTTTGATGGATATAATGATGGCCATTTTAACCAGTGGAGAAATTGGCTATATTATATGTACAGAGAGGTTACTGTGGATAATACGGTGTGTTGCAAACACATCCATATTATGAGCCCGGGTTCGGATAACCGTAAGTAAAGGTCAGTGTAAAGCGAGCTTTTTTCCTAAAAATAATAGGTTGCGAACCGGTCGTTATCATGAGCTTAAGTTCAATTAAGCATTCGCGAAGGTCAAGGTGAAGTTTTTATTGTGTTTCCAGTATGTTAACGGGTATTCTTGAATTGTATGTCATCTACTAGCAAACACGTGTCCGCGATCATCGGGATGGGCCGACACTATTGGTAATGGTCCACCACACTGTCTCGTTGTTTTTTTCTAGAACTAAGCGTATATGAGAAAGCTATTCTTACAATATAACGCTTCAAGTTCTTTGACATCATGTAGCAATGATATTTTGTTGTTGGAATATTTTTTCGCCGCTATATTTTTAAATGAGGCGATAGACACGCATACACGTGTTCAATAGAAAAGAACACTTTAACTAACAACCATAAGTTAAACACATCTTTGATAGTGTCACGATTGAACCTTGGCAGCACTAAACAAACTATTGAAAAATATCTTGTAAATCACACAGTAAGTCTAATTGTAAAACATATCATTTAATTGTAAAATAAAACATAATTATTATATAATATATAAAACCATATAAAATCATTCCAGGTAAAACTCTAATTTCTCACAATATTACAATGAAACAAACTTTGAAATCAATTGTTATTTAAATATTCATTAAATTATTTAGCACATTTTTAAACATTTATGTTATAATGCTCAGTTTATTTCTATCTTCAGCATTATTGAGAGTGCTGTATTCTCCCTATTCGGCTTGCCCCTATCCGACATTGCCGACAGTGATACAGTCAGATACAAACGACGGTAATGTTTACAGTTTCATTCTAAAGTTATATTGACCAAGTGAATGATGTTTTTTAACGCTGACAAATCTAACAGTTGTTAGTTCAGTTGTATAAACAGTATATAAGTCTACCGATCCTCTGTCTCTGAGGTCGTCAGCAAGGTGCCGGCTGTCAGCGAGTGCTTCACCGACCCTCTGTCTCTGAGGTTATCAGCAAGGTGTCGGCTATCAACGAGTCCTTCAATCCCATTACCCAGAACACTCTCTAAATGGTGATTCGGTAGTGGTGATCAGTCACTACCCCTAAGTGGAGTCCTTCAATCCCATTACCCAGAACACTCTCTAAATGGTGATTCGGTAGTGGTGATCAGTCACTACCTCTCAGTGGAGTGCTTCAATCCCATTACCCAGAACACTCTCTAAATGGTGATTCGGTAGTGATGATCAGTCACTTCGGTAGTGCTGATCAGTCACTTCCCCTAAGTGGAGTGCTTCAATCTTATTACCCAGAACACTCTCTAAATGGTGATTCGGGTAGTGGTGATCAGTCACTACCCCTAAGTGGAGTGCTTCAATTCCATTACCCAGAACACTCTCTAAATGGTGATTCGGTAGTGATGATCAGTCACTTCGGTAGTGCTGATCAGTCACTACCCATAAGTGGAGTGCTTCAATCCCATTACCCAGAACACTCTCTAAATGGTGATTCGGTAGTGGTGATCAGTCACTACCCCTAAGTGGAGTGCTTCAATTCCATTACCCAGAACGCACTCTAAATGGTGATTCGGTAGTGATGATCAGTCACTTCGGTAGTGATGATCAGTCACTACCCCTCAGTGGAGTGCTTCAATCCCATTACCCAGAACACTCTAAATGGTGATTCGGTAGTGATGATCAGTCACTACCCCTCAGTGGAGTGCTTCAATCCCATTACCCAGAACACTCTCTAAATGGTGATTCTGTAGTGGTGATCAGTCACTACCCCTCAGTGGAGTGCTTCAATCCCATTACCCAGAACACTCTCTAAATGGTGATTCGGTAGTGGTGATCAGTCACTACCCCTCAGTGGATAGCTTCCAGATCTGCTCTCGTTTGCTCCAGAGTCAGCTGAATCGCCTTTCTGCTATCTTTCCTAGCCTCATAACTGCGGCTTTCCTTTCTCTTCCGACAAAACCAAGGAAATAAACAGTGGCCACACTGACTATGCAGGGAAGCCCCGACAGCCAACATATACAGGGTAATGCCATGCATGTCGTACGCGATACTAACAGAGCAGTTATAGTTCTGTGTGCTTTAACCTCCTTGTATTGTGTGCAGTATTTCCTTCAACAGCACTGTTAGTTCAACCAGGACGAGGCGTTTAGTCTTTGCCGACAACAGCACCTCAACGGGACTGAGTGCGGTTTGGACTACTGCGGAGAATACACGTTTGGTGTCCAGGTCAGCTCTCATATCCAAGTATTGTGCTTGTCCCACCAGTCTGTTTCACTGACAGTGCCTTCTCCCCAGTGAAAGTGGGGCATGCTGTAACATTGGCACTTTTCCTTTCCTGTCTCTTGTGGAGTACATTCCTATGTTGCAAATGGTGGCATTCTTTTGCTAAGGCAATGTGACATAACGAAAGGATATGCAAACTAAATTATATTCCCCTTTGCTCACATAGTGGGCACACGGGATCATCATCAGCTTCCATCGGTAGAGATCTGTTTATGATGAAAGTAAGTCACATACTGATCGAAGTGTGAATTACAAGCACAGTGGTTCATACGTATATATGTCACTCAAGGATAGTCTTCTATCTGGAAGAGTCCATCTTGTCCAAGGTCCCTGAAGACCTAAATGTACTGCCGTCGTTTCGTGGCTTCCTCTTCAACACGTATAGCATTGTCTTGAAGCATTTCTCGGCACTGCTGTGGATCGACGGTCTTTCACAGGGTATGGTTTGTGTTGCGAAAACCCGGAGGTATTTGTTGAAGGTCCTTTCAAACCCTACATCAGCTGTTTGCTGGAATGCGTATTACACTTGCTAATTTGGGCCGCTGTTTTCCCATTATGCAGCTTTTATGAAGATAGCAGATAAATACCCAGAAATGTATACTAATTTACATAACAATCTACTTCACGTCCACAGTATTAACATATTTAACCTTTGATAATTTTGTCTGTTTAGATAAAAATTCTACCATTGGTTTTTGTCAATATGAACCTTAAGATTGTATTGATGACAGGGGCAACATTCATTAGGTTTATCAAGAAGGGATTGCAAACCGGCATCTGATAGGAGAACTATATCGTCTGCACAATACAGCATAAGTAAGTACTAACTTGCAAAGTAAAACTGGATCGCAAGTCAAATATACAAGTAGAGTAAGTAATAGAACGAGAAAAAAGGTAGGACTAAAACACATTTGTTTACGCCTGTTAAGGTACAGATCGAGGGCTTTGGATACCAACTTTGTCTGAACATAATTTGTATACGTATCCTGTAGACCATTTAAACACCTTGCATTTACTGTAGGTATTTTCAGTTTTTGAAAAAGGGTATATATTGCATAGTGCCTATTAGGTTCCGTTCTCTTCCTCTACAAGACCAGCGTAAATATAGTTTCTACAATAGAATTTGCAGCAACTCTGCAGTTCTGCAGGTGAGAAGGTTCTAGGCCCATTCTCCATATTTTATCTCGATGTACATGGAGGATGAGCCTGACATGTTCATTCCTGTTAGACCCCATGTAACTTTTCATGTGTTGGTGCGCCTTAAAACCCAATTCAATACAATTCTCAAAGACCTTTAAACGTAGCTTAAAGGGAGATAGCTTAAAGGAAGATAGCTTAAAGGGAGATAGCTTAAATAAAGATAGCTTAAAGGGAGATGGCTTAGAGGAAGATAGCTTAAAGGACGATAGCTTAAAGGGAGAGAGCTTAAAGGGAGATAGATAGATTAAAGGGAGAAAAGCTTAAAGGAAGATAGATTAAAGGGAGATAGATTTAAGGAAGATAGTTTAAGAGAGATAGCTTAAAGGGAGATAGCTTAAAGGAAGATAGCTTAAAGGGTAATAGCTTAAAGGAAGATAGATTAAAGGAAGATAGCTTAACGAGAGATAGCTAAAAGGGAGATAGCTGAAAGGGAGATAGCTTAAAGGAAGATAAATTAAAGGAAGATAGATTAAAGGGAAATACATGTAGCTTAAAGGGAGAATAGCTTAAAGGAAGATAGCTTAAAGGGTGATAGCTTAAAGGAAGATAGATTAAAGGAAGATAGATTAAAGGAAGATAGCTTAAAGAGAGATTGCTTAAAGGGAGATAGCTTAAAGGGAGATAGCTTCAAGAAAGATAGCTTAAAGGAAGATAGATTTAAGGAAGATAGATTAAAGGAAGAAAGCTTAAAGAGAAATAGCTTAAAGGGTGATAGCTTAAAGGGAGATAGCTTAAAGGTTAAAGAGAGATAGCTTAAAAGGAGATAGCTTAAAGGGAGATAGCTTAAAGGAAGATAGCTTAAAGGGTGATAGCTTAAAGGAAGATAGATTAAAGGAAGATAGCTTAAAGAGAGATAGATTAAAGGGAGATAGCTTAAAGGGAGATAGCTTAAAGGAAGATAGCTTAAAGTTAAAGAGAGATAGCTTAAAGGGAGATAGCTTAAAGGGTGATAGCTTAAAGGAAGATAGATTAAAGGAAGATAGATTAAAGGAAGATAGCTTAAAGAGAGATAGTTTAAAGGGAGATAGCTTAAAGGGAGATAGCTTAAAGGAAGATAGCTTAAAGGAAGATAGATTAAAGGAAGATAGCTTAACGAGAGATAGCTTAAAGGGAGATAGCTGAACGGAGATAGCTTAAAGGAAGATAAATTAAAGGAAGATAGATTAAAGGGAGATAGATTAAAGGAAGATAGCTTAAAGAGAGATAGCTTAAAGGGAAATAGCTTAAAGGGAGAATAGCTTAAAGGGTGATAGCTTAAAGGAAGATATGTTTAAAGAGAGATAGATTAAAGGGAAATAGCTTAAAGGGAGAATAGCTTAAAGATAGATAGTTTAAAGGGTGATAGCTTAAAGGAAGATAGATTAAAGGAAGATAGATTAAAGGAAGATAGCTTAAAGAGAGATAGCTTAAAGGGAGATAGCTTAAAGGGAGATAGCTTAAAGGAAGATAGATTTAAGGAAGATAGATTAAAGGAAGATAGCTTAAAGAGAGATAGCTTAAAGGGTGATAGCTTAAAGGGAGATAGCTTAAAGGTTAAAGAGAGATAGCTTAAAGGGAGATAGCTTAAAGGGAGATAGCTTAAAGGAAGATAGCTTAAAGGGTGATAGCTTAAAGGAAGATATATTAAAGGAAGATAGCTTAAAGAGAGATAGATTGAAGGGAGATAGCTTAAAGGGAGATAGCTTAAAGGAAGATAGCTTAAAGTTAAAGAGAGATAGCTTAAAGGGAGATAGCTTAAAGGGTGATAGCTTAAAGGAAGATAGATTAAAGGAAGATAGATTAAAGGAAGATAGCTTAAAGAGAGATAGCTTAAAGAGAGATAGCTTAAAGGGAGATAGCTTAAAGGGAGATAGCTTAAAGGAAGATAGATTTAAGGAAGATATATTAAAGGAAGATAGCTTAAAGGGTGATAGCTTAAAGGGAGATAGCTTAAAGGAAGATGGCTTAAAGGAAGATAGCTTAAAGGAAGATAGCTTAAAGGGAGATAGCTGAAAGGAAGATAGCTTAAAAGGAGATAGCTTAAAGGGATAATAGCTTAAAGGAAGATAGCTTTAAAGGAAGAAAGCTTAAAGGGATATAGCTTAAAGGGAGAATAATTTAAAGGAAGATAGTTTAAATGGCGAATAGCTTAAAGGGAAATATCTTAAAGGGAGATAGGGTAAAGGAAGCTAGCTTAAAGGGAGATAGCTTAAAGGAAGATAGCTTAAAGGGAGAATAGCTTAAAAGAAGATAGCTTAAAGGAAGATAGCTTAAAGGGAGAATAGCTTAATGGAAGATAGCTTAAAGGACGATAGTTTAAAGGAAGATATCTTAAAGGGATGTAGCCACACAGTCCAATCATTAGTATTTAGAGTTGAAAACTTCTGACAGAATTACTCAAATATTCATACAGTTCTGTACTTTCTTCTTCTATTTATCAGTGAATTATCATACTCATAAATATTCTCTAAATGGTCATTTAGAACTATGATGACAGCTCTCGAAATTGCTGCTTCCATATCCGTTTCTGCAAAACCTTCAAATGTCATACCTTCTTTGTTTATCATCCGATTTTGACGTTTTCACCCTTTTCCAAGCTTAACAGAACTCTTAAGAATACAGATTATTTGGCTGTGTCGCTACATTTCCTTTAAACATTAACATGTAATGCTTCCTCAGTAAAACCATCTTTACCAGTACCATTGCATAGCATATACTGCTTAAAGTACGTCATCTGAAGTTGTTATTGTTAACTTAATTCTGGCTCATTTGTATCATAATTACACATTCCATTTTTTAAAAGACTTAAGGCAACTCTTCGTACTATGAATGGGCCACACATAAGACGGCGATTTCGTACACGTTGACGTGCAATACGATACGGTCGCAAACATGTGAACGATCTTTTTGTTTTTGATGTTTTCAGTCACCCAGTGACGTCGATGATATACGGTACGAACGCACATGTGGTCAAGCCTGCAATTTCTCTATCACCGATGCTTGTGGTCGCCATCTTGAATAGTTATGGTTATGAGCAGATGAAAGATCATGAATTAGACCCCAGCCAGATTGGAGCGTTAAACAGTGTGATGTTCTCGTTGGTCTGTTTATATCCCGTGATTATCGGCAGCATACAGCTTGTGGCCTGGTCCTTTTACACAATACGACATAAAAAGAACATTGATACGACCTTTGAGGTTACAGTCGAAAATGAACCGCCATAGCATTTATTGGGTTATGAGAGCTATTGATAAAAAAATGTTTTATAGTTTTTTTCTTCAATTTAACACGTTTGCATGCACATCTGAGCCGAAGTCTCACATGTAACTCTTTATCAGTCTACTATTGACTCAAACCAATCTTATTTGATTTCGAAAAACGTGTTCAGAATTTCTATATCTATAATCTCACACGAGTTATGACACTTAGGTTATTGTATTGATGAAAGTGTTATTGCAGTAAAGCGTACACATGTTTTCCAGTTTGACTAACCTTGCTCAAGAATGTTTATATCTATAAAGTCTCGGAGGAGGTTACACATCAGCAAAGGCAGACAATTTATTGTGGGTTTATGCCTTTAAGTTTATGTTGGAAAATGCTTTGTCACAATGTGGACTGTCTAGTTTATATTTTTTTTCTCAGATCTTCACAAGAATTATATAAATCCAAATAAGATAAGGTCAAGTTTTAAAACTAATATTGACAATATCCTTTCAGTTAGAAATGGTAAACCCCTTGAAAAAAAATCACCATTCTGATAGGTTTCATTGTTCTTCTTGAAACGTGGTTAACATACGTGTCACCATAAAGTCTTTGAAACATTTCCAAGAGATTACAACTAAATACATATATTAGTGTATGTTTTATTCTGTGAGTAAATTTATATTGAACATTGTGTAGTTTTTTATCAACAGTAATCTTGAATGTTAGAGTACGGAAACATATAACGGCCTCGTCATGTTGAGATAATTGATGGTTTAACATAACTTAATTAACACGTTTTCGTCTTAAAATATTTCAGAAGACACCTTCATTTGACCGCAAATTGTATTTCTTTGACAAAATTACGATATCAAATATTGAGCGGCGGGCTGTGGGGCGGGGCTTGGGGTTAGAGGGCATGCTTTCTAGAAATCCTTTGTGCCCTACATGGTATAACTATATGGTAAACTCTAGTGCATTTTCAGAATATTTTAATTGGTGAACAACCGTAGACCCGGTGCACACCCCCTAAAATACGGCAAGCAGAGGTTAATACTATGTTTACCGTACATTTTTAGTGGCACAGGAGAGAGCACCGGTCCGCCTTTGTTAGTTGGGTATAACCTAATAATTACTGAATGCTGTTAAATGGCGCGGTTCATCAACATATTTTATCTATAGCTGCTACAGAGAGAGGTGAAATATACAAAATAGTCCGGGAACCCTGCCCTACTCTTAATAACGAATATATTCGAGTGAAAGATACAAAATAGTCCGGGAACCCTGCCCTACTCTTAATAACGAATATATTCGTATGGTTCATTTACGTGCTCGGAGAATACACTTAAATACACAGGACAGCCCGGTTTACGTCCTCATCCTAAGGATGAGGCAAATGGAAAGTGTCTTGCTCAAGAATATACCGACACAAGTATGTGGCGCAGATAAGGCTTGGAACTCGGTTCCTCCAGATTTTCAGTCCACCGAGCTAACCACTGGGCCAAGCCTGCCCCTTTGTAAAGTTTAAAGCGACGTAAATGTTTTCAGTGAAACATTTTAATGAATGTAGGAAAAAAGAAGGTAACCCGGTCCAAAAGTCAACCACTTACACAAAAGGTAACCCTTTCTGCCCAAAATGTAACCCCGACCTATCCAAAGGGTACGTTGCACGGTGAACGTTTAAAATGGCGGACGTGTACAGCTGTATTATTATACATAAAACCAAATTCGCTTCAAAAATACGCATTCTTTTGGACGCCTTTTAGAAAAAGGTTATATACGTCGACTTATTGTCCATATCAAATTTAAAAAATGACTTCTTTATGTATTAATAAAAGAGTATGACAATGGACCTTTGGAAACGGCCGAGCACGACACATACGAAATATTGCAGTCTCGGTTTGATTGAGACTGTTCATGAGCGATAGTGAAATATGCTAGCTACCGCTCACGCCCTCTAGCCCCGGGTTGAGCAAAACTCAATATTCATAAAATCAATAGTACACAATTTTAGCCATCCCGAAGATGGCATGCCTACGGCGGTGGACATGGAGTTATATGCTTCCCCATGTCGTACGGCGTAAGGTCCCAGTATCTCATAAAATTAAATGCCCCGAAGAGCGAAATAAACATAATGGAATTTAGTTGGGAGCAGCGGTTATGAAGCCTGCGTATCACAAGTAACAGCCAAAAGACTAAATTAAAAAGCAGACAACATATCCTATGAGTGGTTAAACAATACCCAGAGCCTTTTATCGGCCGGAGTAGTGGAACCACCGAATCAAACTTAATTTAGAAAACAAAAGAAATTGAAAATGTACCACCGATAACTAAATATAAGAATCGGGCTCAGCGATCTCCAAAGATCGAATGAATAACAGTTTATGTATTAATGTCTATATTGCCGTCATTAAATAGTCGATTATAGTGATAATGAATAACACATAAACAATAATTTTCAGAAATAAAATTCAAAATGGTGGCAATTTTTTTATGACTTGCAAGGAATGTTAGTAGTAATAAACCTCAACATGACGAGGCCGATATACGTTTCCGTATTAGAGAATGTCTCAATCTTCATTGTTATTTTTTGCAACCTATTTATTTCAATTTGTTTTAATATATGTCCGCTTTTCATCGTCAGAATTCAATCTTCATTGTTATTTTTTGCAACCTATTCATTTTATTTTGTTTTAATATATGTCCGCTTTTTATCGTCAGAATTTATTTTATGAAATATCTTGCCAACTTATCATTGTTAAAGATATCTAATAAATATTTATTACAGTTTTTAGCTCTACTGATCAGAGATCAGCAGAGCTTATGCCGTGGTGCGGCGTCCGTCGTCCGTCTGTCCGTCTGTCCGTCCGTCTGTCCGTTAACTTTTATTTGTAGCGACTACTCCTCTGAAACTACTGGATGGATATTCATAAAACTTTACAGAAATGTTGCCCATGAAGTCTAGTTGATCCTAGCAAAAATTCATGTTGATGTGAAATCCAAGATGGCCGCCAAAGCTAAAAATAGATTTTTTAAATTCAAGTTTGTAGCGACTACTTCTTGAAAACTATAAGTGATATTGATATGGGACTTTTTCTAAAATGATCAGCATGACATGATGTTGGTCCTTGTCGAAAATCGTTTTGATTTGACGTTAAACATGGCTGCCAGCGGCCATCTTTGTTTACATAGAGTTATATAATGAAAACTTGTAGCGACTACTCCTCTGAAACTACTTGACGGATTTTCATGAAACTTCACAGGAATGTTGCTCTTGATGTCTAAATGATCCTAGAAAAATTTCAGGTCGGCCGGAAATTCAAGATGGCCGCCACGGCTAAAAATAAATTTTCAAAATACAAGTTTGTAGCGACTACTTCTTGAAAACTATAAGTGATATTGATATGGGACTTTTTCTAAAATGATCAGCATGACATGATGTTGGTCCTTATCAAAAATCGTTTTGATTCGACGTTAAACGTGGCTGCCAGCGGCCATCTTTGTTTACATAGAGTTATATAGTAAAAACTTGTAGCGACTACTCCTCTGAAACTACTTGGCGGATTTTCATGAAACTTTACAGGAATGTTGCTCTTAATGTCTAATTGATCCTAGCAAAATTTCAGGTCGGCCGGAAATTCAAGATGGCCGCCATGGCTAAAAATAGATTTTCAAAATACAAGTTTGTAGCGACTACTTCTTGAAAACTATAAGTGATATTGATATGGGACTTTTTCTAAAATGATCAGCATGACATGATGTTGATCCTTTTGGAAAATTATTTTGATTCGACGTTAAACATGGCTGCCAGTGGCCATCTTTGGTTACACAGAGTTATATAGTAAAAACTTGTAGCGACTACTCCTCTGAAACTACTTGACGGATGTTCATGAAACTTCACAGGAATGTTGATCTTGATGTCTAGTTGATCCTAGAAAAATTTCAGGTCGGCCGGAAATTCAAGATGGCCGCCACAGCTAAAAATAGATTTAAAATAAATAAGTTTGTAGCGACTACTTCTTGAAAACTATAAGTGATATTGATATGGGACTTTTTCTAAAATGATCAGTATGACATGATGTTGGTCCTTGTCGAAAATTGTTTTGATTTGACGTTAAACATGGCTACCAGCGGCCATCTTTGTTTACATAGAGTTATATAATGAATACTTGTAGCGACTACTCCTCTGAAACTACTTGACGGATTTTCATGAAACTTCACAGGAATGTTGCTCTTAATGTCTAATTGATCCTAGCAAAATTTCAGGTCGGCCGGAAATTCAAGATGGCCGCCACGGTTAAAAATAGATTTTCAAAAAACAAGTCTGTAGCGACTACTTCCTGAAATCAAAATCAATCAGTAGAGCTTCAAGGTCATTGACCTCTTGTTAATTTATGTGTTGTTGCTATAGTTCTTTTCCAAGTGTTAGGATTTTAAATCACCACGCCTTAATATTGTGTAAAAAGCTGTATTAATGTTAAATATTTTTTCTAAATTCATCGAAAGAGTGGACATACCATTTCCATACCATTTCAATAAGATTTTTGAAAAAAGATGTGTTTGTCTTTGCACTGTTTATAAAATATCATTTAATATTGGCGTGCATTTTTGGATTATACATAATGGTGTGTTGATAACGTCAGCGGTTGTGGGAGGTTAAGATGAATTGTGCTGCTTCTGAAAACGAATTCCGAGAAAATATATCTCATCTTTTCTATGAAAACGTTTTGGTTTAAACTAAAAGAATTTTAGAATCTTAATGCAACACAGTTCAAATATTCTCTTTTATTATTTATATTTTTAGATACAATAACAACTATTAAAGATGTGTTAAAATACTATTTTAACTTGCTATAAGTTTTTATTTTTTAGAGAGAAAAAGCAACAATAAATTACTTAATAATCAAACCTTCATTTTGAAATTATATAAACGGATATAATCTACAATAAATCAGCCATAAAAGGAAGTAGTATTAAAACGTCAAATTGTTACTTTTTTGTTCTCTATTTCGGCCCCTTGGCATTTTTTCAAGGGAATCATATTTCACGAAACAGTAATGTCACGTTCATTTTGCGTATAAGTGACGGCTGACAGTAATGTCACGTCCAGTTTGCGTATAAGTGACGGCTGACTAATGTCACGTCCAGTTTGCGTCTAAGCGACGGCTGACTGCAATGTCAAGTCCATTTTGCGTGTAAGCGACGGCTGACAGTAACGACTGAGTGATAACTTCCATCGCTTTTTCGCAAAATGGACTTGACATTACTGTACCGTGAACTCTTAGAATGTAACACCTATAATTATTCATATAATGTTGGTATTTTGTAATATGGTCGAAAAATAAAGATTATATACTATAAAAATAACGTCTAGTCAATTAACTTTATTACCTGAATCAGGTTTCAGTTTATTTTAGGTGTGTTGTTCTTTTCAGCGCCAATGTTCAAAGCAAACATCTACTTTATACCCACAAAGGCTAATAAAGGTTCAAAGGTTGAAGATGTCGTAAACATGATGAGCTTTTAATAGAAATACAACTAAACAGAAACATATCTTTGCTGAGCAATACATAAATAAGCACATGCACTTTTACATGCAATTGTAAATATCAACGAATAAAACAGTTACCACAGTTACCTTTGACGTACATCGTTTTATAATTAGTGTATTTTACTAAGACTATACACATGGGATGTTCAAGAAATAATGAGACTGATGCTGTAATTTTTTTTATTATTAAATGGTTAACAATAACATTTACACACAATATTACACTATATGTTACTATGACGACGTATAAAAAAATGCCTTTATATAATGTTAACTATAAACGGATATCAACTATCCCATAAAGGTTGTATTGCTTAATATTGTGTGTAAATGTTTAACTATTTAATAATAAATATTGCATAGCAATAGTCTACGTAATTGTGGATCACCCCTCGTATATATATATAGCCACTGACGTATAGACCTAGCCTATATCACGCGTATCTGCGTCATACCCTGACAAGCCTGTGCCCCCTGCTGTAAGTTGTTAAGACCAAAAGTACTATTAATACTTAATTATCGATATTAACGAGTAAATCCAGAATCGGCGATACCTGGGCTGTATTATTATTATTTTATTTTTTTTGAAATTTTATCTTGTAACCCAAGCTTGAAGAAAATTCCGTCATTAAAATGTAAATATTTTCAGGATGTTTTTTTTTTGGTACTGATCTTTTGAACTGTTATATAATAATGTGTGCAGGATTTGCAAAGAAATATTCTTCGCATCACCATTATCATGCTTTCTATTTTTCCACATCACTTCATTTCCTTGCCATATCGTTAATTCAAAATCTACAAGGATTATCTAGCAGACACAATTAAAAGTTTATCAGTTAGACTGAGAGTGGTACATTTTGTATTTTGACCATATAGAACTCAAATGAATTGAATTGGGGTTTTAAGGCACATCAACACATGAAAGGTTATATGGCGCCTAACAGGAATGAACATGCCGGGCTCATCCTCCATGTACATCGAGATAAAATATGGAGAATTGGCCTAGAACCTTCTCACCTGCAGAGCTGCAGAGTTGCTGCAATTTCTCTGCAATTTCTATTGTAGACACTCCATTTACGCTGGAGCTACGTTTATTGTTTTTCTGCCACTGCTCTGGTGATATGAGCGAGATGGCACCTGAAACAATGCAGGGGTCATGATGAAGATCTTTAATGAGCATGAATAAAAAATGATAAAATGAACATGAATTTGGGTGGGGTGTTTGGTGTGTGTGTGTGTGTGTATGTGTGTGTGTGTGGCGGGGGTTCTACCCTCTGCCTGCCACTCCAACGGGATCTGCAGTGGCCCTATTCTTTGTCCCGGAACCAAACGGGGGCCCCGGAACCACACGGGGCAGAACTCAAATGAAATGCCATTAAAATTCAAATCAAATCTTAAAACAAGCGTATGTTTTGTATATTGAGATCTTGTTTACGGGTGATGATAAACAAACTATAATGTGTTTTTTGTGTGAAGTCATAATGATTTTTGTCGTTCAATGATTAAACATTATATCAAACTTCGAAAAGAGTAAAATCGTAACTACATGTAGTTACAATTTACGATTACATCATGAAGATAGTCGTCGTTCATTGACACTGACCATCCGTTCCAATACCAGTAGCAAATGAGAGAATTATTTATGACAGATTAACGATTACATCATGAAGATAGTCGTCGTTCATTGACACTGACCATCCGTTCCAATACCAGTAGCAAATGAGACAATAAATTAAACTTCATTCCAAATCGTATGTATATACACTTAATGGCCAAATTCCTTAAAGCAATTTATTAGCTAACCTGTGAGCTATTGTGATCACGCTTCGTCCGTTTTCCGTCCGGCGTTAACGTTTGCTTCAAACGGCTTTTCATCAGAAACCGCTTGGCCAATTTTTGACCAACTTTCACATGAATGATACTAAGGTCGAGTAATTTTCTTCGTTTGAAGAATGAATTAGAAGTAAATTAATTTCCCTTGAATCGTGTTGAGTCTCCGCTAGAGTTTTTTCGTGCAATAATTTAGCGGCAAGTCATTCAGCTTTGGGACATCGACCGCCTAACACGTTTAGTTTGTTTTTTAGTTTATATATGTTTCAAGTTATGTATATTTTAAGATTGACGTTGTATGTATCTGTTAAGTTTATTAAATGAATAATAGTGTTTTTCACCGTCATGATCTATGTTAATTCATATAAATTTGAAAGTTATTTTGATTGTTTATGTACAATAGTGTTCATTGAGTGATAACAGATAACATATACAAAACATGTTCATACTTTAAAGAGTAATTGATACAATGAGGTTGAGTCTCAATAGTTTGAGTTTAATTATGTGATATTTAAGAAATGCTGTTATAGCAGTTGTTCACCCATGTGCTCTATGCCAAATTGCAATTTGAAATTCTGAAGGTAGTACTGTGTGTTTTGTTTCTTGAGTTTAGTAAGAGACGTTTCAAGGTTTAAGGGAAAAGCATTTCAAAGTTATACACATTGGGTCTATGCGACATCCACGATGGCAGCCATTACCATGCATGGTCAAAAGCTTTAAAAAACACTTCTCTTCTTCTCAAGAACCACTGAACAGATTTCGACAGTTGTCTTTATTTGTGATTGCAAACCCTGGTTATAAACGTTGTACAAATGAATTCCTCATGTTAAAATTGGTTGCGACCCCGGGGTCCTAAGTTTGTATATAAAGATGTTAAATGTTTTGCATAGACTGTTATAGGGACACACTTAACAAATCCTTTTCTCTGAAACCACAAGGCCCAGAGCTCCCATATATTACAACAGCATCAGCTTATGGTCCTCTACAAAGTTTAAATAGTGACCCTGGTGTTAAATTTGGCCCCACCCAAGTGGTCAAGGTCAAGGCTGTTATTACTAAAAAATAGAAAAACGGTTTCCACGCAATAACTCTGTTAGGAATGAAATATTGTGACGAAATTGCTGTGTTGGTAACTTATATGAAAAAGGAAGCTAAGTATTGCATATGCGGTCACTGGGTTAAAGGTTAAGGTCACTGTTACTAAAAATAGAAACAATTCTTTCCACTCCATGACTTTTGTTAAGAATGAAATATTGCGATTGAACTTGCTTTGTTGTTAGCTTTTTGTGGAAAGGAAGCTTGGGATTGCATATGAGACCCTAGTGGTCACTGTTACTAAAATAGAAAAATGGTTTCCACTCAATAACGTTTGTGAATGAGATATTGCGACGAAACTTGCTATGTAGGAAGCTTATATAGAAAGAAAGCTTAAGATTATATTTGATGTCGCTGGGGTCAAGGTCGCTGTCAATAAAAACGGAAAAATCGTTTGCACTCAATATATTTGGTTAGGAATGAGATATTGCGACGAATCTTGCTATGTAGGAAGTTTATATGGAAAGATAGCTTGAGGTTGTATTTGATATTTGATGTCACTAGGGTCAAGGTCAATGTCGCTTTTACTGAAGCTGGAAAAATCGTTTCCTTTCAATAACTTTTGTTCGGAATGAGATATTGCGACGAAACTTGCTTGTATGTAGCTTACGTGACAAGAAAGCTTTGGATCACTGGGGATCAAGGTCAAAGTCACTGTTATTAAAGGTAGAAAAATGGTATCTGCTCAATAAATTAGGTAAGGAAAGATATATTGGAAAGAAACTTGCTGTGTAGGTAGCTTATATGGAACAGAAGCTTGGGATAGCATTTAAGGTCACTGGGGTCGATGTCAAGGACTCAAGGGTGCCGTTACTAAAAATAAAAAATGGTTTCCGCCCAATTACATTCGTTAGGAATGGGATATTGCAACGAAACAACATTATGTGTAGTTAGCTTATATGGAAATAAAGCTTAGGATAGTGTTTGATGTCACTGGGGTCAAGGTCAAGGTCGATGTTACTAAAAATATAAATATCGTTTCCATTGAATCACTTTTGTTAGTAATTATATATTGCGACGAAACTTGATGCGTATGTAGCTTATATGACAAGGAAGCTTGGGGTTGCATTTTAGGTCACTGGGGTCAAGGTCAAGATCACTGTTACTAAAAGTAGAAAAATTATATCCGCTCAATAAATAAAATAAGGAATGATATATTGGAAACAAACGTGCTGTGTAGGTAGCTTATATGGAAAGAAAGATTGGGATCGCATTGAAGGTCACTGGGGTCAAGGCCAAGGACAAAAGGTTGTTGTTACTAAAAATTAAAAAATGTTTTCCACTCAATAACGTTTGTTAGGATGAGATATTGCGAAGAAACGTTCTGTTTATCTAGCTTAGATAGGAAGAAAGCTTAGGATTGCATTTGATGTCACTGGGGTTAAGGCCATTGTAGCTGTTACTAAAAATAGAAAAATCGTTTCCACTCAAAAACGTTTGTTAGGAATGAGATACTACTATGAAACTTGCTGTGCATGTAGCTTATGTGGACGCTTGGGGTTGCATTTGAGGTCACTGGGTCAAGGACTCAAGGTTGTTGTTACTAAATATTAAAATATTTCCACTCAATGACTTTTGTTTGAGATACTGCGACGAAACATTTTGTGTGGGTAGCTTATATGATAAGGACACTTGGGATTGTATTTAAGGTCACTGGGGTCAAGGTAAATGTTTCTAAAAATAGAAAATTCGTTTCTGGACAATAATTTGTCAGGAATGAGATATTGAAACAAAACTTAGTGTGTATGTATCTGGTATGGAAAGGAAGATTGTGATTGCATTTGCAGTCTCTGGGTCAAGGTCAAAGTCTATGTTACTAAAAAAGAAACATACAGAGTTTTTCTTACTCTTTGCAAAGATCATCAGATGAGCGCACTCTTGTTTATATTGCTTCTTTCTTTTAGAAAAACAAAACAAGTAAATTTCCTGAGAACAAAAGCAAGCATGTCCTAGGAATAATGAACGTATACATAGACATTTTTAATAAAACGAGCTTAAACAAATAATGCTTGCTTTTACAAAAATCCACATATCAGGTGGACGATTTAGGCCCACTGGGCCCCTTGTTTACTTAACATTAATAAAGTATTTTTTTTGGAATCTGGTCAAAAATTCTTATTACGATTTAACGAGATCCCATATTAAATCCAAACTTGACAACGGATGAATATTATATAGATAAGCTTATATTTTATCTGGCAATACATTCTAGCATCTATGCATATTCAGGAACTTCTACTCACCAAAGTGCATTTCTGACCTTACCAGCCGAAAGTAGAAACGCTGAGGCCAATGAACAGTATTATATCAGAGACAAGAAAGATAAACTATTAACTATGCCATAAAATTAAAATCGTACCCATGCAATCACACCGTTTTAATCATAATTATGAACCTATTCGAACGAAGTCCAAATGTCATTAGTATTAAATCGAATAACCATAGGTTAAATCAAAGTGTATACAAATAGTTCTCAGTTGTATTATATAGTGCAAATTATATACGTATTATATACGTGGACTTTGGAAAACATAAAATTATTGTTTTGATATTTGCGACAATAACACGGCAGGTACAGACCTTGCTATCTGTTTAAGCAAATGTAATTAAACAAAATCCAAATACAGTAATTTTCATCCATATATACAGGTGGTTCTGAAGACGGATATAATGTCGCTGCAGCTGTTGTTGTACTGGAGTACCGTATAAAGAGCCGGCTGCCCGTCTGAATGAAAAGTTAATTCAACTGGTTCCCACTAAACTATATAGAAGATATGTCTTCGGCTATATGTGTAATCCTTTCTGATTGGTTCCTTTTGATCTATCTAGGCTCTGAGTTATATGCAACATAACAATCCAGTTGCACTACAATACTATTATATGTGGATAGTTAACATTTTAGTTTAAATTTATTTATATTACATCGATTGTAACGAAAGCTCTGTGTGCGTTTAATCACTCTCGATGTCTTCCTGGGTGGAACCAGTACTAAGCACATGCAGATAACGTGTCTTGCTCAGTGTCACAACCAATATGGTCATGGCTGGGATCGAACCCACGACTTTTCGATCATGGGTCCAACGCTTTACCACTAGATCATATTGTCTTTTGACACTGACCGTTCCAAGGGTATACTTCTGTTGTCAATCCGTTGATGTTTGTGATGTCCTCCGCGTTCTGAATTGTGTAATTATTATGTAAACGTGTGCTTTTGGACGGCTTTTTGGATTTCAGTAAAGGGAATCTATGTTTCGTCTCCTCATCAGGTGCATGATTACATACAACGATTTTCTATTTAGCACCAAATTTACTGCTATGTTAATTATTGGATTTTTAAATGTTTTTAAAGATTATCTTTACATCGGTTTTGTTTTTGTTTTGTAATAGTGAATACTATACAGCTATGACTACATCATACATTAAATTCCAAATCAGCGGTTATTCTATACAGCTATGAGTACATCATACATTAAACCCCAAATCAGCGGTTATTCTATACAGCTATGAGTACATCATACATTAAACCCCGAATCAGCGGTTATGCTATACAGCTATGAGTACATCATACATTAAACCCCAAATCAGCGGTTATTCTATACAGCTATGAGTACATCATACATTAAACCCTAAATCAGCGGTTATTCTATACAGCTATGAGTACATCACACATTAAAACCCAAATCAGCGGTTATTCTATACAGCTATGAGTACATCACACATTAAACCCCGAATCAGCGGTTATTCTATACAGCTATGAGTACATCACACATTAAAACCCAAATCAGCGGTTATTCTATACAGCTATGAGTACATCACACATTAAACCCCGAATCAGCGGTTATTCGATACAGCTATGAGTACATCATACATTAAACCCCGAATCAGCGGTTATTCTATACAGCTATGAGTACATCATACATTAAACCCTAGATCAGCATATTCTATTGGGGGGCAGAGATTGACTGGCTTGGAAAGTTGTATGATCAACATAAAGAACACATCCACATGTTTCAAGGAGAGACACGTTATAAGATTTTCTTTCGTTCCAATCGTGATAACTTTGTACTATTCATATATGCATGTTGTATAATATGGAAATAAAATATGTTTAAAGCCAACACATATTTGTATATAGACAAGTCTTTGGTATACTGAACGATATTTATACCGCAACATGTATTTATTCTATATTGTATTCTATATAATGTGTTTAAAAAGTTTTAATTCGAGGTTTGAAATGAAAGATAACTTTCTGAAAATATTTTATATCAAGATACATCTAACAACATTTTATTTCACCACCTATGTACATTGTTTCTAAACCTACTGACGACGAGGTATATATATCTAACTTACATATTTTGAGAATCCAAACTCTAAACAATATAAACGGCTTTAACCAGTCTGACCAAATCCGAAAACTGGAGCGTGGAATTAAAAGTTACCGACTCGTAATTCATTTTACGCATATTCAGTCATGGGCATTTTAAGAACCGGTGAAAAAGCCTATACTTTTAATCGACACAAATACATTATCATATGACATAAACACCTGGATAGCTTTTTGATATTTGTTTCCGTTATTTGGCGGGTTAGTTTCTTTAAGATGTAATATTAAATTACAATGAATTTAAGCTCGTATGTAACCATATCCTCATCCCGTAATTGCATCGAACAACTCACAAATCAGCTATACTTGCTTCAACATCATTTTAAAAAACATGTCAATCACAAGTTATCCAAGCAAAAACGATCGTGTTGCGTTAGAACTTTGGTTCAGTATATAAAAAATAAATAGTAGAGAACACAACACAGAACACTGACAGAGGTCACCTGTTCGCACGACATTTGAAGAGGATGATTTACCTGTTACACGAAGTTGTCGAGATTCGATTTAAAGCCACCAAATATATCAGTACTGGATGCAAGCAGCTAATTTTTGTTATCGACATTTATGATTTACTATCATTTCCGAAATCCAGCGTCACTTATCATGATTGATTATTTCCGGACACCAAGTAATATATAGAGTATGGGGTCATTGAGTTGGTTGATTTAAACCTCGAGATAGGCGTAGCCCATCCAGGCGTTTAAACCAATCAACGAGGTGAGACCATACTCTATTTGTTCTGCAGCATGTCCATTTCAGCTTCTGCCATACTCTAACTTTCGATAACTGGTAGAGTACACCATTTATTCTGACAGGTTAAACGATTTACACCTGTGCAAATATAAAGGGAATTTCAGTGACCATGGTACAACTGTCAGTTTTAAGTGATTGCTGAATGACATGTGTGCTCTTTTCTAAGCCTGACTGCACTCTTTATATCAGCTTAATTAATGTGTCACAAGTTGTCAATCATTTATCCATTTTAACCAATCAAACTATACCTCCGACAAATAATACCACGTGCAACAGTATAATAAAGCACGTGCAACTGTATTTTAATAGAACCTATTGTCAATATACTCCGACATCATCAATAGGCCGGATATATCTAAGTACTGGAGTCATGTTAATTACTCAACGCCGACACGGACAAGTGCGCTCACGCAAAATTCGAAGCTACCACAAAATAGGTACGATTTATATTTGTTAAAGACACATTTCCCAACGCTACTTGGTCGTTGAAAAAGCATGGGAAGCTTGAATATTTACAGCCAGCACGTTTCATGACTGATCAACTCAGGTACATAATTTGAGGCCCGCTCTTAGTTTTTATTTGTAGAGCATTGCTATATTGAGGGTAAGAATAGTTTACAACACTTTGTAATTTACTTTAATGATGAAATATATGTACATAATTTAGCTTTTGAATACAAAACTTATCTGGTATTTCTTAATTGTTTTTAGACTAAAAGTCAGAGCACAACACAATACATATACAATGTGTTATTATGTGTACTGGTCACAAATGCTTTATTGGGTGGGCCTGATAATCTGAAGAAAAATTGAATATCACACTTTGCTAATGAAATTGCATGGCTAACAGCGATTTACAGTTACCTATAGAAATTCTCTACCCCCCCCACCCCACCCCCATCCAAATACAATAGGCTCGAAATATGTCTTTAAGTTCAAAGGACGGTCCTTTATGTAAGTAGTTAGAAGTATCACTGGATCATATGTATCACGTGGTAGCTAATTATACAAGAGTTCGGTTGAGGATTATTGTGATAATCATGCATTTCGTTGAAATGTATTTTGCGGTAAATGACCATTGCACTTTATATGACCACGCAGTGCATTGGTCTTTTTAATGGCATTAGAGGTTTGGTTTGCAAGCAAGACACATCGCTATACAATAGCTCAGAACTGGAAAAGTACAACGATGCACTACGAGCGGTGTGATGCGACACTTGGCGAAATAAAAGATAAGTTTTGATTTACGTGCTTTTATAGTTCAGTTGTTACTAACAATAGCGTATTTATTCCTGCAGTATTTTACGTTTTAAAATAAAGCGGATAAATTCTTGTGTGCTATGAATTATTTTAAAAGAGTGATGTTTAAAACACCTGGAGCATTTTGAAATGTACGCCAGATATGAGAGGCGTAGCTGCGAACCTAGCAGCGACGCTGCTAGTGGGGGAGGGGGGAGGGGGTAGGTGTGGGAGGGGTGTCTCCCTCCCGCCGGGGGGGGGGGGGGGTGGGGTTTGGAAGAAAATTTTGAAAATAAGGAGGCAAATGATGCGTTCTCAAGCTATATTTCAGCGTTAATATGGCATTTTGAACTTTTATTTTTTCACTTTTGCTGACGAATTGTACGCATTGGCGTACGTGCGTATGCCTGGATACGCGCTTTACTCAAACGCAAAAGAAAAGCATATTTTATATGGAGTCAAAATTTAAAAAGAAAACATCATAAAATAATAATTTGATAAGGTATAATGAAAAATTCATATTCGTAGGTCAAACTTAACAAAATCACAATTAATTTCATTTCACAGCCCAAAAATGCTGATCGTTTAAAACTGACACCCGTCAAATGAAAAGTCACAAAATCAGTCAAATTTACTGAAGTGGACACAGCGTCCCTCAGATGCCGAGTCCTGTTGAAGTTGTAGACCGTGAGCCATACACTTTTGTAACTATCTCAAGGGACAAATTCTTACCAGTACCATGTTATTGAGTACCACCCATGATAGCAGTGTGAACAGGGTAGCTGATTCCTGTTATTAGAGTTATATCCCCCTTTTAAGCAAAACTCTTATTCTTTAAAAAATCGTTTTCGCTGAAACTAGAAGAGCTACAGGTCTACAGCTACAGGTCTAATATTTTGCATGTATTATAAAATTAGGGTCCTCTACCAAGTATTTATAAAATGGTGACCCCAGGGTCTAATATGGCCCAGCCCCGGGGGTAACATTTTTTCATACAGTTATAAAGGAAATCTTTAAAAATAAATAATTTTCACTAAAACTGTAAAAGCTTGAGGTCCCATATTAGCAAGTTTGTTAAAATGTTGACCTTGGGGTCATATCTGGCTCCACCCAGGGGTCACATATTTACATAGAGTCATATAGAAACATCTTTAAAATCTCTTCTTTAAAAAAACAAGAGCCAGAGGTCTACTATTTTGTATATTGTACAAGCTTATGGTTCTCTACCACTTTTGTTCAAATCGTGACTCTGTGTCCAACTATGGCCCGGTTCTGGGGTTAAAGGTTTACAAAGAGTTATATAGGAAAGTCCATACAAATATTCTTTTTCTGATACTACGAGCTAGAGGTCTAATACGATGCATGTAGCATAAGAGTATCGATCTCTACCAATTTATTTTGTTCAAATGGTGATCTTATGGTCCCGGGGGTCACATATTTACATAGAGTTATGTAGGAAAGTCTATAAACATCTTCTCTGAAACTACAAGAGCTAGAGGTGTAATAAGCTACATGTAGCTTAAGATTATTGTCCTGTACCAAATAATTTAAATGGTGTTCCTTGAAACAAGCGTGGAATCAAATTTGGCCCTGTCCCGAGTGTCGCACTATAACATGGAATTATATAGGAAAACATATTCAAACAGCTTCTCTGATATTTCAAAAGCTAAATAATAGTTCGCATGTACCATAAGCATATGATCCTCTACCTAGTTTGTTCAAATGGCGACAATGGGGTCAAATATGGCCACTACGGGGGTCACAGTTTTACAGATTTATATAAAGAAATTGTTGTTTCTTAAAACATGAGAGTACTTTGAGACAAGGCGAGTGGGTCTCTTGTTTATGGCTTACAGTTGTACACTTTTCGTAAAATCACTTCAAAAGTTTTAAGCGAACTGAAAAATA
The DNA here is from genome assembly GCA_037043455.1 of Cyrtodaria siliqua. Lineage (NCBI taxonomy): Eukaryota > Metazoa > Mollusca > Bivalvia > Adapedonta > Hiatellidae > Cyrtodaria > Cyrtodaria siliqua. Next base: position 84,516 of record JAWPHD010011084.1, read on the forward strand.
TAGAGAATGTGACTTTTGATAAGGTATTCCATTATGAAGACATAACCATGTTAACAAATCGCATATTGAATAAATCCACGACCTAAAATCACAAAGTAGACCACTGCATTTTCGACAAATTGCAAAAAAAAAACAGAAAGAAAAAAAAAGGCATTTTACGGTTTAACTGTTGATTTTTAGGTGTTTGTTATACACATTTTAAAATAACCCGCCAAATTACGACAAAATTACACTACAAAAACAGTTGATCAAAACTGTATCCAGGTGTTCATCTCATATAATAATGCATATGTGTCGCTTAAAAGTATATGTTTATTCATGGGTTTTTGTAATATCCGTAATTGAATAAGTGTAAAATGAATTATCCATTTTTATTTGTCTGGCTGGTTAAAGTTTTTTACATTGTATCTATAGAGTGCTGATTCTCAAACGATGTAAGTTATGTATATACCCCGTGATCAGTAGGTTTAGAAACGATGTACATAATGTTGTAAAATGTGAGTGTTGTTGGCGGGATAGCTACTTTAACTGCAGTAGCACCTGTATGTCGGATATATCTTTCAGAGTAAACATCAGTCAACTAACCGTGATCACTAAATGTAATCTATCTCGATGCACTGGGTACCGATTCCTATCTGGAAGCGTTTATTTTTTTTTTATATCTTATATGTATGTTATAATGTCACATTAAGTTATATTATTTAAATAAGATAATATCAATTGAGTATTCTTAATTGTCCTGTTTTAATTGCCAAGTTTATCAAAACAGCAATGAGCTGGGCATATATAAGGCTTGCAGGCATATTTCAACTCGACATACATGAACTTGATGCTAATTTGCTAGATAAGAGAGACCGTTGTGAACCCAGCTTCTTGGATATAACCTTTATGACGGATTAACATTTTAGTTAATATGTATTTTAATGCAGTCATCCTGCTTGAGCGCATACAGCCTGTTGATGCAGTGGATAGCACAGGGGACTTTAAATTCAGAGGACCCTTGTTCAAGCCTCAATTGAGCCAGTGAATTTTGTCGATGTGTTCTTAGGCAAGACAATTTTACCCTGGTCCGTCGGATGGGGACGTAAACCAGGCGATCCCGTGTATCGCTTGTTGTTTTCTCCTATCATGTTAAAGAAACATAGGTGTCTATTCGTCAGTAGGGCAGGTTCCTAAATGCCTATATATCCTCCCCCTCCCCCCCCCCCCACACACACACACACTCCCTCTCTCTCTTCATTGGCGATACACCTTCTTTTTTAGGTAATAATCATTCCACTTGCACTTGCATGCGCAAAAGTAGGGTTGATGCTTACTATCCTAGGTTAATTCCATCTCTATATCAAGTACGGAGAACATCACAACCTATGTTTAGATACATATCCTACGCAGGTGATATTGTAACAGCTGAACCATTACTAACAAATAGTTGAAATGGTAAGTAGTTAGTACAGTGATATGGGTATCACCCTAAAGATATTTCTTCGTCGACGCCGTGTGGTTCCCGGGCAATAATATGACCACTGCATACCCAGGCATAGGGGTAAAATTCCCCGAATTCATGTTAATTTTGTCATTTTTGTCATTTTTGTTCATTATTAGCTCGACTATTCGAAGAATAAGAGAGCTTATTAGTCTAGTAATTATAGGTTTTATGGTCAAACAAATTCCAACAGAAAGTATTTTAGGATTTTTAGAATCGCTGACATGTAATGAGTTTCAGAAAAAAACTCCTCAAGATAAAGATGGTGGAAAATGCTAAATTTTGGGGTAAAAGTTGTGCTTTTAAGAGAAAAGCTACGAAAACTGGAATAATTTTATAAAAAATCATCTCCATGTAAATCACGGTTTTATAGATGGATATGAGGTTAATAATATGAGATTTTGGGACAAAACTTGGAAAAAATGAATAAAATGGTTGATTTCTGTACATTTGGTGTTACTAGGCTATAAATTAAAAAACCCCAACTAAATGAGTTGTAAAAACTTAGTTTCTTACTGTTTTGCACAGAGAAAGGTACAGAGATGTGCCAGAAAAAGGTCCTTTAGCATACGACGATATAAATTACTTTATTTATGGGTCTAAAAATGTGTTTTTCATAACAAAATCTCTGAAAAGAGGAATCATTTGTAACAAGATGTTTGAACATAAACTTATCTAATGAAAGTGATAAAATGGTGCACAATTATATATACAAATGTTTCATTGTATCGTAAGTTAATGTGAAAGTTCACATTGTCGAGATTTTGGGGCAAAATGTGGAAAAATTAATAAAATCGTTGATTTCTGTAATACAGTCGTAGTACAGCCTTTAAGCTAAAGAAGTAGGAAATGAATTATAAAATGATAATCTATAATGGTTTTCCATAGAGCAAGATGCAAGGATGTGCCCAAAAAAGTCATCAGGGCGTATACTGTTGAAAAATGTATTATGTTCGGGTGGTAAAATGTTTTTTCATAAAAAAATGTTGTAAACAGGAATCATTATTAAGATGTATTTAAATATACATAATCTACTTGAAGTGATATTATCCTATATATGCATATATCCAAATGCTTTTTAGTATCAGAAATTTAGTTAGATGCTCAATTTTAAGGTATGTA